>JAODUH010000014.1:1203923-1240615 GCA_027564835.1 Typhlichthys subterraneus | reverse complement strand
CAGTTTTTAATTAATAGTTTTGAGTGTTGCTCCATAGACATGGCTGAATCAAAAACAACACCTAAACTCCTAATACTATTAGGAAGTAGCAAAACATTCTACGTTTCTCAATGTTTTGGTAATATTATCCAGATAGCCTATTCCACCCCCTCTCAAGTCATTACATGGATCAGTCCAAATGCCCGACATGGACAAGAACCGCACCATGCTCTTTCAGGTACAGGGGGGACGGGGGAAGTTTGGATGGTTTCAGGGGCCCTGCACTGACCACTATCCTATTTTTATTATTCTTGGTATTGATATCATTTGTATTGCTATCGTTAGTGATTTAAAGACAGGGTTAGTCGTTCTCGAGATTGCTTGCTAACTTTGAGCTAAAATCAAAATGACCTCCCTCCGAAGCTCCGCCCCACACATTGACACGCATTGCAAAGTCCTGTGTAGAAGCACCAGATTTGTTTTTCAGCACGCTGAGAGAACGGTAAGATAGCTGAAATGTGAGGTAATGTTTGGTGAATTTGACAAAGCGTATTCGCTTAATGTAATTAATATTATAATTTAATCTATTACAAAATAGCTAATAAAACACTGAAAACATTTGTTTCGCTGTGTATTATTTTGGGGCACAATCACAGTTTAATTTTACTCAGATTTCACTCGCAATTGTATATGCAGTTTTTATGTCTCGGGTCACCATTGCAAGTGCAGTTATGGTTCTCTCCCCATTCATTTAGATACTGTAATAACTTCCCGGAGGTGTTATCAAGATGGCTGCAGAGTGGCCAGACTTGTCTTTAAGGACTTTGTGCAGAGAACAGTAGTTGCTCTCTCTAATGGGGCATGTTCCATTTTCTTTTTTCCAGTTCAGTTATATTTACATTTGCAGCTCCTTGTGAGCTAGTCAGGCAATTGATCCATTCATGTATATTTCACTGTTCAGATTATCGCATCGGATTTAACAATGTAAAATTCATGTCAATATTTAAAATGGTGTAATGTAGTGTGCTTGTCAAGGTAGGTGCTGGCATCCTTTAATCCACTAGCTAAATTCCTGCTCCTTTTTTTAGAATCAGGTCCACTTCAGCAGTCTGTATTCGCTGCTAGAGGAATCACACTCAACCGTCTGTATATTCCTTGCTAATGCACTGCCCAGTCCTTGCCACACCCCTCTGCCGTGCTCTATTAATAACCTATTGGCACCAGACACGTAGCCTTTAAAAGCAAGTCAAAAGTGCGTTCAGACAATATGTACACAATATCTCTTCTTGCTGTCGGTATCAACTGCATGCTGATATGCCTAACCCCTGCCAGGGGTTTCCAGATGTGTCTCACATGACTGTGTGTTGTGTACACTACAGACACAACACCTCCCTCACCCCACCCCCAACCTCACCCCTCTCAGATTTCTCCAGAACAAGAGCTGGAACATGTGGCATGGACATGTAGTTACATGCTTAGCTATAATCAAGGGATCCATTCAAATTCTTATTCCAGTCGTATTGCACTCGACTAAAGGCTCAAAAAAATCTTCAGTTTACGTTGCAATTATGTTTTTTTTAAGACCTTTTTATTTTATAACAACAACAAACGTGGTACGTTCCGCTGAGGTTATGTTGCCAGGGCCTGCTTGTTGCTGCACAAGAAAAGAAACGCATGCTTGCTAGCTTAAGCACTGTTATTCTATCCCTCCCTAGATTTAGCCAAGCCGTCCAAGAGCCTGCTGCTGCTGAAACAAATCATGTTAATGTGAAAGTAGCAGGCAGAGACAAACCACAGGCTTGAGCAGACAACCATATTGTTAAGACACCATAATTCTAGCTATATCTATAACCCTTTCAAAGCCTGCTGCTCCCTAGAGGCAGTTTTTCTTCAATTTATCTTGAGAGCTATGCAGTTAGCTGGCTGATATTCTCCCTGTACCATGCTAGGGTTCATTATGAAAAGAAAAAAAAACGTTTAGAGCACTAAGGCATGGCAGTTGGTACTACACCATGTACATGTCATGTTAAAGGGGAAAAAATATTTGTTTGTGTGTGTGTTTGTCTTCCATCGGTCACATCTCTGAGAATATCTCCATGTACGGTAATAGGATACATATCACAAGACATTGTAAGATGCCTTCGGTGTGCATTGGGTCAGATTACGTATTGTGTGCGTGTGTGTGTGTGTGTCACAGGTGGGGCGTTTTGAGGTGAACCTCATCAGTCCAGACAGTAAGACGGTGGTGTTGGAGAAGAATTTTAAATACATCTCGTCCTGTTCCCAGGTCAGTTTGTTTCTGTTCTTGTTTAAATGTATTCCTCCTCCACCACATCCTCTTGGCCGAGACTATCGGACAACCCTTAGTTATTTTTTCCCTGCATGCATTTCAGCCCATTACCTGCAGTGGTGATTTGATTACAATTGACATCCGTACAAGTTACATTGAGATGCGTTGTCCTTTTCTGTGGCCGTCTGCAACAGATACCGCATCATCTAGTCTGAGCAAAGTGCCTTCCCAGCAGATTAAATGACACGCTTTTGCGTTATGGAATATGTCTCAACCTACAATGGCATCGGTGATGCACACTGACTCTAGTGATGCGCTGTTGCGCTGTAGCTGCGTTTGCTAACCCGCTAACTCCTAATCAAGTGTCGAGGTATCCCTAACCAAGAGACCAAACCGCTCCCGGTGGTCAGGTGGTGCCTGGCATGGGTTAGACATCGAGGTTAGACATCTTGCTCATTACATTATTTTTGTCTGTGATGCAGGGTATCAAACAGACCGACCATTTTGGTTTCATCTGTCGGGACCCTGTAGAGCCAGGCCAAAGCCAGTATGCCTGCTATGTCTTCCAGTGTGCCAACGAGTCCCTGGTGAGTCTGCCGTCCTGCCTTCAGTCTCTTACAATCCCTGTATTGCATCATGGCTGTCTCTGCATCCATTTATGTAATAATTTAACTATAAAGATGTATTCAACGAGGAAATGCTTATGAGATTAAGATAATAGATATTTTTTCCATGATAGGCAGCAGCTAGTCGTTATATTACAAATACATGCATTTAACATAAATAAAATGTAAATGATCAGATCGCATCTCAAAACCCAAACTGTACGTCCTTACTTTGAACACTCAGAACAACGTTGTCAAATTGCACTAAATATTGTAATCTTCTTTCAATTTATCCAACTATAGCTGAAAAGAGAAATCAAATTGAGATATTTGTATATTCTCCCGCACTTTCATAGCAAAATCACGTCTAAGAAAACGCAACATGCAAATTATTAAAACTATGATGAGACAATGCTGGTGTTCATATTGGGAAAATATCAGTTTACAAAATTGTAAAATCTGTAAAAAATTGCCCATGGTCCTTGCTGACTTAAGAGTATACTTTTGGTGTATCATCAAATTTAAATGAATGCTCCCCCTTCCCCTCTCTAAGCCCCTACCTGAGTCCTTACTGTACTCCATGACTGTCTTGGCATTTTTCAAAATTGTGCAATAGGTGGAGCGTAAATCATAAAATAAAATCTCCCAATCCTAGAGAGCGCAGGAGGGGAAACATCTTGCGCTGGCAGGGAGCGGGAGGGGGAGGGGCTCAACCTCTCAGCAGCTGCTTTTAATCCCGCCTACTTTCCAGGTGGATGAAGTGATGCTGACACTGAAGCAGGCGTTCAGCACCGCTGCGGCCCTGCAGAGCAGCAAGACCCAGGTGCAGCTGTGTGAAGCGTGCCCCATGCATGACCTGCACAAGCTCTGCGAGAGGATAGAGGGTACGTGAGCTCGGCCAGGCCGACGTAGCCCTCCCCGTGTTAAAGGTGAAGTCAGTGATTGTAAGCCAACACATATTTATTTTATAAACTTTTTTTGGGGTCAAATTCAGTGACTGCCTACTCGCGGTCGGCTAGCTACGCGTTCTGTGTGCCAACCCACATATTTATTTATTTAATAATTCATTTTTATTTTTTATTTTGGACCGAGTTCAAATCCTGACTACACCTTTTCATTAATGTTTTTAATGACAGAGTGTATTTTTCTTGTTTTTGCTTAAATTCAAGCTTGTTGGTATGTTAATGTTTTTCCAGGCCTCTATCCGCCCAGGGCTAAGATAGCAATCCAAAAATACCTATCCCAGCTCACTGACAGTGAGCAGGCCGACATCTTTGAGCGGGTTCAGGTAAGAGAGACAATGTTCTCCACTGCAGGATAAAGGAGTGATATATTTACAGTCATCGGTGATGTATTGCCATAAATACATCGTTGTGAAAGACGTCACATCTGTTGTGAGGTCAACCTTTTCCATGTTGAATTTGTGGAGGAATGTTTGTGTGTGTGTGTGTGCAGAGGATGAAGCCAGCATCTGATCAAGAAGACAACGAGCTGGTGATTCTAAATCTAAGACAGCTGTGTGGCACCAAACAGAAGAACCATCTCCACATTGGAGAGGCTCCTCAGGTAAACATCCAGTTGCACTATAATACACTCACTCACTCACTCACTCACTCACTCACTAATTCATTTCATCACTCACTCACTATATCCATCCATCCAGTTTAAGTTGATGAACCATAATATATATTTATTAATAGTCTTCAAAATAAACCTAGCCTATTTTAAATGAATTAAGACAAAATATGTGGTGAATATATGATATAGAACGGTGCATTTTCATATAAGAATGTCCAATAAACATGTCAGCGTATTTCGCCCATTTTATGTCTTGTGTACAGTAAAAGCTTGTGAAATGAATACATTCATCATTTTCTGACTGGTTCGGCTGCTTGCTGCTTTGCTAGCTTACATTCCTACAACTCAAGAAGGCGAATGTGTGTCTCGCCGCGCCGCCACCTCAAAAGTTTAATATATTTTATCTCGCCTTGGCAGCCTAGCCCGCCCACCTAGCCCGCACGCTTCTCAGGGAAAATTAATTGAACACTAGCGGGTCCCGCTTCACGTGTGAAAAGCCCTTAAACCTACCCTTTCTTGCCGCTTTCCGTGCAAGCCCCTTTATTGGCCCCGGTATGAAAGATATCATTGTATTTTGATTTTACTAAGTGTTGTCATAAGTATTTGTTTTGTTGATGCCCATCTTGACCAGGACACTCCTGTAAAAGAGATGTTTAATCTCCGTGAGAACATTTTCCTGGTTAAATAAATGTTTAGTAAATAATAACCACACCTGTCAAGCAGAAGTGGTTTTCCCCTCCACCCCTAATAACTCTTACTTTTATCTTATTTATTTTAAAACTTCATATTTTTAAATGGCCTGTGACTCTCTTTATTTCTAAGAAATGTCATGAGGAAATGTGTGCTTTGTACACTAGCACAGCATATATACTGTATGTTTCTAGCTGTTTTTAGTAGTTAAGGTGGCTGCAGAGACATCCCGTGTTGCCTCTGACAGCTCAGTTCTGCCTGCCTTTTGTTCCGTGACAGAACGCCTCCAGCAACACGTCAACGGGAGACGGCACCGCGACGGGCGGCCGCTTCAAACTGGACGTCCTGAGGAACAAAGCCCGCACCTCCCTCACCAGCTCCCTGGAGAACATCTTCTCACGGGTGGGTTACCTCCTCTTCACACCAGTCCACTCGTCTATCTTTTATAGAAGGCAGTTGGTAGAGTGGGGTGACTGTGATTTAAAATAAATAAATATAAAATAAAAATGTAAGTTGCTAGTTTAAACCCTACTGCCAGCTGGCCAAACGTCAGTGTCCCTGAGCAAGACACCTAACCCTAACTGCTCCCGGTGGTTAGATGGCGGTTTGCATGCCTGACACAACCATCTGTGTGCTGTACAGTGAATAACTGTGAGGCAGTCCTGTACAGTACTCTGATTGGCTGGTTGAACGCATTCCATTTACTATTACTGCTGTGCGTGTGCGTTTCTCAGATCTTTATTTATTGGTCAGTATCATCGTCATAAAGAGATTTGTATTGACCCATATCTGCCTGTGAGATACAGCAGGATCTGGGAAATCTGAGGCCTACGATACCATCAGTTTTTGTTTTGAACACTCACTGGTTGACTTAACGTGTAGTTAATTCACAATGTAATAAAACATATTCGTGAGGAAACGGTGGATGTGTTTCACGTACTAGTTAATCAAACCTTTGCTGTATGAACCTCTAATTTAGTGTATTAATTTTTGTTGCCAGGGCGCCAGTCGGATGCGAGGTCGTCTTGGAAGCATGGGCAGTTTTGAGAGAGTAAGTTTTCCATGAGAATACATAAGACCCTCAGAAGTTAGTCTTCATATACTGGGCACATGACATTCCCCTGTTGGAGAGGTGTTTTGTTATAAAGTACAATCAGTTAAAAGGTAACGCATGTTGTCAAATGTATAACGAAGTTAGCTGTCACAACTTGCTGCAGCCATTATCCTGAAAGAATGTTGCATGCTTAAGATAACTGTGGTTTGAGCCATTCAGCTATTGACAATTGTACTCATTGTAAGTCTCTTTGGGTAAAAGCGTTTGCTAAATTATGTAAATATAAAAAGTGCAAATTGTAGGGTTTCCTTGAAAGGGGAGTGGGCTGAGTGATTGTACTGTATTACCGCAGACAATAATAAAAACAAAAATGTAATTAAAATTGAAGAAGTTATTAAAATATTAGTTGCTAAAAAATTGGACATTTATTTACTGTTTTCATTAATTCAATTAATAATTAATTATATTTTTATTTATTTATTTTTATTTATAATTATTGTTTCCATGTCCTCTGAGAAGCATGTTTATCCATGTTTGGGGATGGGTATTAAAATAGCAGTTACTAAAAACAAGGTTACAAATTGGACATTTATTTACTGTATTCATTAATTCAATTATTTATTAATGAATTAATTCATTTTATTTATTTATAAAAAAAAATTCCATGTCCTGTGAGAAACTTGCTTACCCATTTTGGGGGTGGGACTCTTTACCTGCTAAGCAGGATGTGAGGCTCGTGCGTCCCTCTAGCTACGTAGTTCCATCAGTGTTTTTTTTCTCCACCATTATTGATGGGGGCGGGGCAGGTTATACCAGAGGCTCCTAGAGCCTACGTTTGATGCTGATCCCTAGCATGGACTCTGCTGTAATCACTCTCTCGCCTGCTCACTAATACTTAAAACGCTTTGCTAAGGGCGTTTGCTTTGCTAAGTTAGTTACTTGTAGTTCATTCTACTTTTGACTTCTATAACTCAATAGCATCTGATATCTGGCAGCGTAGCTAAAACAGCACAAGGACAAGATTGTTTTTTTGTCCTGAGGTCGAGCAAAGTAAATACTGGTTTCTAGGCTGTGTCAGTTTGGAGGACACACTCTTGATACCCAGGAAACAGTCAGAATGTCCAGTCCCGTGTCTCAGCTCTCTCTGTCTCTGTTATCTAACTCCTCTATGCTGCGTAAACATGAACCACTGCTGCACACATGTTGGCCCATTCTTTGTGTGGTATTATATTATTATTATTATTATTATATTATATTCCAATCTATGCCAATAGTTACCCTATCAAAGTATAATATGTGTTCACCACTTTTTTTTCTAGCACAATGGAGTGCATCAGACTTTAAATAATGTCATAAAAATAGTAGTAGTGCCACTTGGACACTGGGTTTTAACGCTTCCTGCGTAGGAAATGGTGTAATATGTTATCGCAATACAGCGATTTCATAGAGAGGGAGGTCTCTCTCTTTCTCTCGCGCTCCCTCTCTCCTACAGTGCTACAAGATAGGAGGGTTTGGCTAGGCGTTGAGACATCAAGGCCCCCCTGGCTGTAGTGTGCGATGGTGTTGGTCACAGGACATTGGTCATTAGAATACAATAGCTGGGTCAGCTGTAAGGCTAATCTCGTGCGTTAGGTCCAGGTGCTAGGCTCCAGTTATCCAGTGTTGTTGCTGAGGACTCTTAGCTAGGTGAGTGAGTGCAGACTTGACTTCACATTGCCGTTAAAGCTTATGTTGTCCATACTGTAACGTTCTTCTGAAACATATTTTAACATGTGATTTTTTATTTTTTTATTATAGTTTCTTATTTCTTAAATATTTCCATGTTTTAAGTGTATCATTGAAAACCTTTGGACAAATCAGACAATCTGAAAATGTTTAATGAATGATATGTTTATGAATGCCAATTGTTCATTCTCCATTAACGCTGCCCTCCTCTTTCCACCTCCCTCAGCAAGAAGAGGAGTCTCCAGATCACTCTCCTCCTGGGTCGCCCCCCAGTTTCCATGACGACGACCTGGAAGGTGGCGTGCAGGTCCGCCGACGCGCCCACACTTTCAGCCACCCCCCGGTGAAAAAGCGCATCTCCTTCGAGGGCCAGCCGGCCAATCAGAGCAAACCGCTCCACAGACAACACTCGGTCAACCCCGAGCTACTGCAGAGCAGGTAACCTCTCCGTTACCTTACGTGATGATAGACCTTTTTAAGTTGATAGAATTTGATGGCTATTATTCCAATGTTCAAGTTTCCATTGGAAACATTTATGGTTAACGCTAGCCTTGTCATAGTGAACTATTAACTTGCCATTAATAGGTTTGACACTAGCTGAGGAATACTAAATCTTTATCTTTGTTCTTCTTCTTCTAAATGTTTGACCAGCTATTTATAAGTCACTTGGTTCAGACATAACCTCTGGGAAACTTTCCCTCTGCAACCCTACACAGTCAATAGCATCAATGTTTCCCAGCACTGTTTGACGCCTGGCGTGTCAGACTCCGAGCAGCGGTCATGTCTTTGTGTAACATGTTTGTGTGTCTGTTTTGTTGGGGGCGTGTTTCGCTCACACAGCCAGGCCGTCTCGAGATCGCGCAGCGTCTCGGAGAGTGATTCCTCCTTCAGCCTTCATTCATCTTTCTCCGCTCCAACTTTCCTGAAACATTTTTACCAGGGGTCCCTCAGCTCTGTGGCTGACGGTGGGAGCCTCAAGAGGTGAGAGGGGGGTGCTCGGCCGATGCCCCCCCGTCTCTAACTTTAAAGTAGCCTACATCCCCTAACAGGCACTAGGGAGCCTGCAGGAAGAGCAGCTTCTCTTTAGTATGGCGGCCATATTCCTGTTTAACATGCAGCTTTCGTGTGTGTCGCTGACCTTTGACCTCTACCTATTTGCAGCCTTTTCTCATAACAGTAAAGACCTCTCCAGCTGTCTCGCTACCCTGCTCGCACCCCCGCAGGCTCCGCCCTCATTTTTTGTTCCCAGAAGTAGGGAAGGATGCCGTGGAGCTCTCAGCCTCTTTTGCTGGATTTGCATGTGCATGCGTTGTGCCTTTGCATGTCAGCTGGAGACGTGAAGCGCCTACGGGCCCCCCCTGGACAGCACACCTCCAATGACGAACGCGAGTTTCAAACACAAAGGGCTCCTTATTGAGGCACATCAGCCAGACTTAATTTTCAAATGATGTATTAGTTCATGTAGTAATTGTATCCCTGTCCTAGAACAAATCTCCTAGCTTCTGTCTGATATGGATTTGCACTCACATTGTTCTATATTGTGAGGAAATGTCTTTTTTGCGTGGGGGAAATGGGGAAAAGGTTACCTTTTTCATTGTGAATGAGAAGACCAGTGTAGATTGCTAATTCCAGAGGGTAATATACCCTCCCCACACAGTCCGATTGTTTTTTTTTTTTTTCTTCTCCAATATTATTTGACCTTTAATATTGCTAGGCAACTCAATTAAGAACACATTACACACGCTTGACCTCAACGTCACCTCAATAACCCGCCCCGATTGGTCCGCCAGCAGGGTGGCTGTGCGAACTCTAATGCGAATAGGGTTTCCAGACTATAATCTCAATGAAATTACTTGGTCAGGTGGAGGCAGGCTGCTCGAAGGTGCCTGCATTTGTAACGCACCATATTAATGCCTTAGCTTCATTACACTATGCTCCAGGGACTCAAGAGTAGGTTATCAGTTGACCGCTATCTGGAAGGTCTAGATGTACTGGGTGTTTTTGTGTGTGTCAACATGTTCGTGTTGCAATATCTGATTAAATTGTCTCACGACATTGTCGTCTTTGACTTACTCGAGGGTTTATGCAACTGGCCTATCTTTTTAGGCCGCATAGGCAAAAGGGGGTTACACGATGTCAAGTGGATGAGTTTATTCTGTGCTATTTACAAGGGAGGAAGCAGAGAGAGGGGAGTGATATCCCAGTGGTCTTAGCTTCTCTCGCTGAGGCCCCTTCCTGTTGTTGACTGCCCACATTGTCAGGTTGGCTCTGTCTCAGGCGTTATGGTGCAGCCCCTTGTCTTACACAATAGACATGGATTCCCATTGTTTAAACGGGAGTGGACATTGGACAAATACAATTTGTACAAATATGTAATTGTGGCACTAAATAATAATATGATATTGAGAAACTTTATTTGTATAGCACTTTTCATACAGAATTGCAGCTCAAAGTGCTTTACAGAGAGGGATTACATCACATTTGTGCTTTCTCTACCTAAACAATCAACATATCGTTATTGAGCTCATTTATGTCACCTAATGTATTATTAGGTGATATGTTGTATGTTTATATTATGTTATATGTTGAGGGAGGAAGTGAGGTTGTTGGGGGCTCACGTTGCTTTATTATTAACAATGTTCTCTTCCAGGAAATTGGCAAACTCAACATGTGCTTTTCTTGTGTTTTATTGTTTTATGCACTAATTACAGGCACTGTTCCCTGCTTCATTAATAAGAATATGCCATTCACTTGTCAGTGGTCCATGCACTTAACATTTGTTGACATTTCTCCCCTTGTTAACCTGTCTGTGTTGATAACATCTGTTGGACGTAAGCATGCCTCTAAGATTCTGTCTGCTCCCGTCAACTTGTATTGCAAATGTGCGTGTGTATGCTGGATGACGACACCTGGGGTCTTCATTTGGTGTGTGTGTGTGTGACGGGCCTGTCTCCTTCCTCACAGTAATGGCGAAGGCAGGAAGCGAACCCTGTCCAATTGCAGCAGTGACTCAGTGAGCGCAGGGGTTCTAGCCCCAGCCCCCCGCAGGGTCTCCTGGAGGCAGAAGATCTTCCTCAGGGTCGCCGCGCCGATGAACAAGCCCTCTGCTTCCATGCAGCATCCAGGTCTGAGAACAGGGCCCCACCCTCTCCTCCTGGTCACTTTAAGTTACGGGGGATGCTGTTTGTTTCATGTGAAATGTGGGTTTCTAAAGCCCTTTGAGACTATTGTGATGAAGGGCTATATACATACAAGTAGGCATGTGCATTTTGGTCATTTTGACTGCTCGAGTACCCAACAGAGAAAACGAGCGAGTATTCGAGTATTTGTATTCGATGTCAGTTTCTTATTTAAATTAACGTATTTCACTAAAGGAAACTCTCACGTATAGGCTACAAAAATACTAGGTTGCAGTGTAGTTCTATAAATATGCTGTGGTATTATACATTGTTCCAAGATGACGGAACATAACTGCAGCCGGGGCATTAATAGTATAATGCGTATTAAATATAGTATGTCGGACAGAACGCCGAGTGAGCAAGATGGAGTGAGAGAAAAAGAGATTCTGGTAGCGAGCATGTGTGTTACCTTAAAACAGACACAATGTGTTTGGATGCACGGCGCAATCTTTCAGTTTATCCATATAATCCATTGAATAGGCTACAGTTTTCCAGGTTTCAGAAAATGGTAAGAGCTGAATTTTCATAATGTTACTAATCTGCTTTCTGTGTGTTCAGACTGCATGTCCAAAACTATGGCGATGTTGAGTGGTTTGGAACTGGACTACCTACTAGACTATTGCAGTAAAATTATGACATTATGTTAAGTAGCCCATTTCATTAAGTTGAGAGATTAATTTAATTAATTCACACATTTATTTGTGCGTTATCGTCATCATCGATAATGAAGCGTATGATAGAGCAATGCTGTCACAGACGAGCACTCGAGTACCCAGCCCTACACACAACTGACTTGAAAATGACTTGAAAAACATTACAGTTGTTAAGCTGTAATGTTTGGAGATGGCGATATTGATTGTGAAGATTGCATCTGACATTAATTTCAGTAGAAAGAAACACATATTTTCTGTTCTGTACCAGATGGAGCACAGTACAGCCCTTCAAAGGGATCTATAGACCTATCCTCTGACTTTGCTATTGTCCGTCTGTGCCTGAAGCAAGTAGTATTCCTTACCTTCATTTGATCTCCTCGTATCGTGTAGCGAAGGATGTGTTTTTACACTTGACTGGAAAACACATCTAGCAGATTGTCCAGTAGCTTTAATGTCCTTAGGAGGAAAAAAAACAAATTTTTTATCTGTATCTTTTCATTTTTTATTTTTATTTTTTAAAATCTTTTATCATTCTTGTCTGGTGTGGCCTTATCAAAGTTAACCCTCAAGTCATTTTTAAGAATTGTTTAGTCATATGTTCATGACCCCAAAAGTTTAATTAAAAGAAACCTTAAGTAAAGAAGTGTTACATCATTATATTATCTCCCCTACAAGTTCTGTGTAATGAGTGATTCAACAGGAGGGTCATTTTTATTTTTTTGTGTGTGTGTTGTTGCTCCAGACCACTGCGATGCCAGGGAGCTGTTGCCCCTTTCTCCCCACACTTTTGCCCCAGACGAGGACCCCCTGGGCTGCCTGCTGACCGGCTCGGCTGCCTCTCTGTCTGGGGGGCGGGCCAAGAGAACCGGGGACGACTACCATGCCCTGTGGAGGACCGCCATCCACCAACAGATTCTCCTGCTGCGCATGGAGAAAGAGAACCAGCGGCTGGAGGGTATGCATGATGGAGTGAAAGTCTATATTAAAAATACCTTATCCTTGTTGAATTATCTCTTTTAAAAAAACAGTAATTATTAAAAAAAACAATTATGTAGGATATTTTTAGGACAGAAAGTAATTTGTGTACCAAGCAAGGTTCTAATGGAAAACTGCACACACTGGCCCTCATTTATCAATCTAACGTTGAAACCAGCGCAGATCCGAGAGCAGAATTCATCTTACGATCGCGCTCGCGTGTGATTTATGAAACCGTTCGTATCTCGCCAAACGATCGTAAGAATGATCGCACCTTATATATGATGGATTTAGAGGCCTCGCCCCTAGAGTTTACGACACGGAGAGTTGTAATACGTTCAAGAAGAGACACTTCTCTGACCGGCTCAGAGAAGAGGTATGCTTAACAGCTGCGGACCACGTTTGTCCTGGCTGGTTAAAGCCTTAATAATATAGGCATTCTAGTCTTCTATAGTAGGCCTATATAGCCGATTTATCATAGCCTAGAAAGTTGGGGAGTTCATTTATTTGATGTTACAGATAAATCCAATTTTATGGTGTTCAGCCTTTTTAAAAGGCCTATGATCTTTGGCCATATATTCTGTCACCATTGGATGATCAAATAACAGCCTGTTAATCTGTGCTATACGGACAAAAGCACTTTTCTCTGTCATGTATGGCTCTATGCTACAGGTCCGTCCTCTGATATTCTGGCTTTACAAAATATATTATTTTGCCATAATCTATATATAGCATATATTTAACAACCCGGTACAGGTTAATAGGCTATGATTATGTGGATGCAGTGCACGTTTAAAGGCCTGCCTGGTCTGAAAACAACTCAAAGCTAATTCTCCTAATAAAGAAATTATATATATATATTTTGTTTATTTATTGCTTAATTTTAATGATGTTTAATGACGATCCTTTTGCCTTAATCAGAGATAAGTGGTGCTTCGCCTTTTAAAAAATGAGAACCTGAAAAGAGGACCCCATTTGGAGCTGCGCTGAGCAGGGTGTCTTGGCGATCTTGTCAACGTCGGATCGGGTCATCAAATAATAACACCCCGTTAACCTGCGCTATGCAGAACAGGACAAAATTACCGTATATTCCGGCGTATAAGACGGAGCTCCCCCTCCACCGTATGCGGCGACCGTATGAAAGCAGCAAGGGCAGCGCTGTACAAGTATGGTAGAAGAAAATCCACTCACCAGGATTCGTGGAAAGAAGTGACTTAACGCGGTCCCGATGATGAGAAAAGTTGGGGGTCGTCTTATACGCCCAGTCGTCTTATACGCCGGAAAATACGGTATGTTGCTTTCTCCTCCCGCGGACTACACTGGTCTTATGAAATATAATATTTTGTGTCATATATTTAAATGAATGTAGGCCTATCTACTACTTTTAAATGCCCGTCAGAAGCAGAATATGTTATCAATTCTCCGCCACCTCCACTATGCTGCACCGCAAGTAAGATGACTGGAAAACTTACACGAGTTGAGACTTGACGTGAGATTTGATCGTTGCCACCGCTCACGTCCATATCGGTCCAGATTGATAAATGCCGACCTTTGCGTGGCTATGATCGTACGCACAGGTTTCTGTCGTACGCACGTTTCATAAATGAGGGCCACTGTGTGCAGTTGTTGGGAACTTCTGTTTATTTTGGGTCCCTCTGTTCCGAATGCGCAACTTTAATTTAGATGGAGTGTGTGCCCTTGAACGCATGCACAAGCAGGTACAGTGACCTATTAGGTAAAGGTACACAGAACGGAATCTATTATCGTTTTGAAGAACTGACAACTTCTCTTGTCCTTAAGCTACTTTTGGAATAGTGAAATATCGCCCCCTGTTGGTCTTATTGTCTCACAACAAAGTATATTCCCTGTTCCAATGCCAACACAACTCTTCCCTTTGTCTGTTCACTGTGAAACCGTTGCTGGTTTGTGGACCGTACACTGAATAACAATTTTGAATAGAAGGTAAGCAGAAAACCACAAAGCTCCTTGCGTCTAGACACATTGTTGTTGTTGCATGTTCATTGGTGTTCGTTAACAAATGGAATATGACCGTTAAAATCAAACTCCTTTGTTTGCACGTTCAACCCCGTTCGTTTGGTCCTCTCCTCCCCCATCTACCTTTGACCTGTCTGGGCCTTCACGGTGGAAGCGTCAGTTCAGGGATCTCTGTTGCTATGCTGCTGTTGTGGTGCGCGTCGGCGGGTTACCATGGGAACCATGAGTGCTGGGCGAACTGGGTGTTGTTCTCAAGACTGACCTTTTTTTTTTTTTTCTTTTTTTTTAATGAGTTCTATTTAACAGAGGCACAAACACTGAACACATTTTCCTTTCATGAGACCTCTCACCTGTCTCCCTTCCTCTGGCGATGGTCTACTAATGTATTCTTTTCTCCTGTGTAAACACTACTGTACAAACGCACTGGGCCTTATGAGGCGCCTAAAATAGCTAACATATCAGAGTGATGTTGTCGAAAATGTGTATATTGAAGTATCTCTAACTGGAACATTTAAAGAGAGGCTTTACTAAAACGAAAGCTTTCCCGTCTTGGCCTAATTGCTTGTTAACCAGCGAGTCGGGATGAACAGCACATCCGTAAAATGAAGCTGGATTACCAAGAAGTGGGTCAGTGTTCCCAAGACATACAGGCAGTATGGGAGCGGAAGTTGACCGCCCCTGGCAGAACCACAGTTCCACAGGATAGAGAGGAAATGTACAATGCACTCTGCCAAGGTACAAAAACAGAATGTGTGTGTGTGTGTGTGGGGGCGTGTGGTTTGTGTGTACTTGTGTGTCTGTGTGTGTCTGTGTGTTACGAGTCCATGCGTATGTGTGCGTGTATCCGTGTTTGTGTGTGTGTTTTTTTTGGCTCACTACCTCCCACCGCCACCAGGGGTTCCCAAGAGCCGGCGTGGGGAGGTGTGGCTGCTGTTGTCTCACCAGCACCGCCTGCAGCACAGGCTGGGCCCGCGGCAGCAGCAGGCCCCCTCTGACACCCGCTACCAGGACCTGCTGAAGCAACTCACCGCCCAGCAGCACGCCATCCTGGTGGACCTGGGTGAGCCTGCTGGCCTGCCCCATGAAGGGTGGGGGGGTGGGGCTCCATTCACTGACTGGAGATTTGTATTTGTTTTATTTATAAGAATTTATTAAGAATTTGCGTTTATTGTATTAACTAATTTGTGTTTATTAATTTGATCAATGTAACTATTAATATTGTATTCATGTGTTTACATTTGTATTATGACTGTATTACTAATGAGAAAATAATGTATTATTGTGTATATGTAAATAAATGTGTATATATTCATTATTAATGCATTCATAATAATATTTACATGTTTACATTTTTATTATACATATATTAATAATGAATATACAGACATATATATATTTACATTTTCCTCTTTACTACAGTATATTCCAATTTATACAGTTTTGATAAATGAAAGTTCACTCGAGCCATTTAACGCACGCATGCATCTGCCAGTACTGCTGAAACTAACAGCATCCAGCTGCCCCAGGATAACAGCGGCCTGCCTTTTGGCTCTCCCCACCACAGGCCGCACGTTCCCCAGTCACCAGTACTTCTCGGCCCAGTTGGGAGCGGGCCAGCTCTCCCTGTACAACCTGCTGAAGGCCTACTCTCTGCTGGACACAGAGGTACTCGCTACTCTTGACCTGCTTCTTTCCCGTAATGCACCGGTGCAAAGCAGCAGTGAGTCCTGTGACAACATTGAGTTCTCACGCAGAGGAACTATACTACTTCCCGTTGTAGGCGTTTTTTAATTGTTATTGTATTAGTTAAGTGCTAAGCTATAGCTACTGTATGAGTGAGAGAGAGAGAGAGATAAAACTACACATAGCAGACAGGATATATACGGCAAAAAATACAGTAGCAACAAAATACCTTTTTTTTAAAGTACAGAAACACCAATAAAGTAAAAAAAGAATTGAGGAACACAGAGGGCATGATAAGACAAACACAGAACAAGACACACTGGTCTTCAGAGAGGACCCAGTACTACGGAGAAGAACATATATCGATGTAACAGCCAAGATAACATGACAAGACCACATACAGCATCACATAAAGTTAGATAAGAGATGCCTTTATTGGTCGTGTGTGTGTGTGTGTGGGGGTGGTCATGTGAAATTGACAGATGTGTCCAAGGAAAGGTACAAGGTTCAATCAAATGCCTGAGCTGTCCTTTATTTTCATTGTCAGGTTAAAATGGGGTAGATCAATGCACCATCTAATTTACTCCCAGAATGATTGTATTGCATTGTGTGCTGCTCAGGTGGGATACTGCCAAGGGGTCAGCTTTGTGGCAGGGGTCTTGCTGCTCCATATGAGTGAGGACCAGGCCTTTGACATGCTCAAGTTCCTGATGTACGACCTTGGCTTCAGACGCCTGTACAGGCCAGACATGGTGTTTCTACAGGTGGGTCCGGTTGCTTGAGTAGCTACATGATAGTACATATAACTGTTCTTACCTTCCAGGGACTGATTAGCACACGTCTAGCTTCCATTTGTGTCATTAAAAACCCTACTGGAAGAGTTCTCACTTTAAAATGGGACATTTAGAGTTCAGCTCATTAACCAGGTGGGTTTAATAATTATGGTGGGTGAAGATTTAATTAACTGTCTCTGCAGCCTACAACAAATAAAACAATTTAGTTTACATTAAACTAATGGATACAATGTACACAAGTGGATGAAAAACAAATCACAAAATTCATTGTATAATTTACATGGTTAAAAGGTGAATGAGTAACATGGTAACATGCTGACATTTTAAAAGTAAAGTCAATCTCAAGAATGATTGCTTACTTCAAGCTGAACTCTCCCTCAGAAGCTCTGTCCCATACATTGGAAACGCATTACGAAGGCTAGAATATTGTTGTGTGCGTGCAGAAGTACTGGATTAATTGTTCAGCCCGAACAGAGTACTATAAAATAGCGGACTGCGAGGAGATACTTAAGTGAATGTGACAAAAAGTGTATTAGCTTACAACTTAACTTACTTTACGTTTTTAATGTTTTTTTCTGTTAATGGCCCATCCTGCATGCGTTATAGCAAATTAACAGCTAAACAAATAAACAAGCAGCGCACAGGTGTCTCCACCCCCTAATAAGACATAGCCGGCCCCACGATTACCTACAGCTGTGTGTCTGCTGACCTCACTAAGGGAAAGCGGGCGTGGTAATGTTTAATCTTCATAAGAGAAGCGCTCAGCAAACTGCTGCCCTCATGACTATCGCTGTACTTGTTTTAAGACCAACACAAAGTTCACACAGACTGGAAGGACTGGTTGTAGCACTAACCTCAGCGCAAGAAGGTAATGGTTTTAGTTGTAGGGAGATGGCTAAGCTCATGCTGGTGTATTTTTAGTGCGGCCTTAACTTCTGCTTCTCTTTTCTAGCTGTGTGTTTTCTGCATTGTAACTGTCAGTTGCTTTTAATGTATTGCCATTGCATAATACTCACAAACGCTTGGCCTCCGTGCTCGTCTGTGCAGGTATTAAACATAATAAATCGAAAAGCTGCTCGTTTGTAAAATGTCACGGCTCAAATAAACACTTCCCTTGTTGGCCTGTAAGTACCAGTTTTCTGTTGCTACATGTTCTAACCTGTGTGTTTATGTGTGTCATTCCAGATTCAGATGTACCAGCTGTCCCGACTGTTGCACGACTACCACCGCAAGTTGTACAACCACTTGGAGGAGAACGAGATTTGCCCGAGCCTCTACGCCGCTCCCTGGTTCCTAACGCTCTTCGCCTCCCAGTTCCCCCTCGGCTTTGTTTCCCGAATCTTCGGTGCGTGTTTTGTAACTTGTGTGGGTTGCGGTCCGTAAATCTAAATCGCTTGCTTTCGAGTGATGAATATGTTACTACGTTGTTTACGTGTAGCTTGTACTTAACTGTGAACTTGTGGTTTACCCTTCTTGCTTTTTCTCCTCCAGACTTTCTTTTTGTCCAAGGAAGCGAGGTGATCTTCAAGGTGGCCCTCTGCCTCCTAAGCAGCCATGAGGGGAAGATAATGGAGTGTGACAGCTTTGAGACTATTGTGGACTACATAAAGACTACAATTCCCAACCTCAACCAGACACAAATGGAGCAAACCATCGCCAAGGTGCACGTAGGGGCGTTTATTGTAACAAACTGGCATTAAAATATTAAAGCTGGGTATATTGTATAGAAAAGTAATGTTCTACTTGGAGCTATGCTGTTTAATAATGTGTTTATAATTCAAATAAGTAATATAATAATGTAAGAAAATCTATAAATGTAATTGGTAGCATCTGACGAGAACGACCTTGAAAGTCACGATACAGACTAATATAAAATTGTGCACCTAAATATTTTCCCCACATTACTTGCACATTGCTCATAAAATAAGACAAAGTGATTTATTAATTATTGCCCCACAGCAGTGAAGCCCTGAATTATAACGACAACACGTCAAACAGTGTCCCACATGAACAGAACTACCCTGTAGCGTTTTGTGTGCTAGCCGGCTGTGTTGCGGTGCAAACTGTGTGTGTGTCTGTCCCCACACTGTGACCTGCGGGCTGGGCAGGTGTTGGAGATGGACATCTCCAAGCAGCTCCATGAGTACGAGGTGGAGTACCACGTGCTGCAGGACGAGGTGGCGGAGGCCGGGCCACTGGGGAGCGACACTGAGCGGCTGGACAAGCTGGAGAAGACAAACGTCCATCTGAAGAAGCAGAATATGGACCTGCTGGAGAAACTGCAGGTGAGGGGAGCCGACCGTAGGGACCATGGTCCTGACCTTGTTATTGACCTTGTTGTTGACGTGAGGATTCATCAACAATGTTGGGCAGTAACTAGTTACTAGAATAGAATATTACTTTTTCAGTAACTAGTGTAACTAATTACAATTTCCAAAACCTAGCAAACGTGGTGTAGGCTAATTAAACCAGCCTGTCCAATCTGGTTTGAGAGGCTGCAATGTTTTTACTTTGGCTGATTGACTCCTACGGTTAATTATTGTTCCATTAAAGAGGATTCAGTACTAAAATGAGCTGGCTATACAAATGTTGTCATTTTTCTGAAGGGGCGAGACAAAGTAGTAATTGTGACAGTAATATAGTAATGTAATGAATTACTTTTAATACCCAGTAATAAGTAACGTAATTGTATTACTATTTTCAAGCAGTAATAAGTAACTAGTAACATTAAAATTCATCAGTAAGTTGCCAAACACTGATCATCAATTCATCATTGAGGGGTTATCAATATTTATCGGTCATTATATCTGTCAATAAGAAAATATTTTCTCTTTTGATTTGATGTTCAAATGTCTTCCTTCATCCTTATCTACCCCCTCTGATTTGTGGACAAAAAAAAATCAATTTTGGTAATGTTAAATACTACCTATAGATGGCAGTAAAGCACAATTTAATATAAAAGATGACAGAGAAACCCTGAACTGTTGTCCTTTTGACCTTTTTATGGTGTTTTGGAATTGCGTTTACACAGTGAGTATTTAATACATAACTGTTCACCATAATGTGAGAGGCTACTTTCTGGAGTTAAGACAAGTGTAATTGTGCTATTGATAAAACCTGACAGTTAATGCGAACATCCTCATGGATAGTTTTTTTTTTTTTCCTCATTTTATACTTTTTTTTTTTCCATTTCATTTCTTCTAGGCTGCACGACAGAAAATCCAGACACTTGAAAACAACGTGGAGAACTTCCTTTCCCGGGAGAGCAAACTGAAGCACATGATTCGCTCTCTGGAGCAGGAGAGGGCTGGATACCAGAAGACTATTGAACGCATGCGTTCCTGCCTTCCCCCTGACGCCTTGGCTGAGGTGGAGATGACCCAGATCAAAATGGGGCCCAACGGAAAAGCCAAGCCCGCCGCCAAGAAGCCCTGATGGGCACCAAGGCAGGGCTGGCCCCCGGTGACGACAGACAGACAGACTGCACTGTACAAACAGGGACATGGTGTCAAGCTAACAAGCCCCGGGTTCATTTTGTGTACTGCCGTGTTAAAACGTGTCAGGGTTTTGGCTTCTCCTGCGTTTGATTCAACATTTGATTTCTGCACATTCAAACTGTGTGCTCACAGAACAGCATTCGTCGTCATCGCTTAAAGTCGCAGTGATTTCTGCACATTCAAACTGTATGCTCACAGAACAGCATTCGTCGTCACTTAAAGTCGCAGTGATTTGCTGGACTCCTTCCAATTGGATCTCGGACCGTGTTGCTAGCGAGCCAAAAGCATTGTGGACGCTCATCTCCACTTATTATTATATTTTTTATGGTACACATTTCAATACCTCTGTCAGTAATCCGTGGTGTTGTTAGCCAAATCGCTCCAAGTGATCCTTGCTAAGCGTTGCCCCGCCCTAATCACCATCGTACCTTTACATAGATCGCAGGAGTCCATTGTGAGCAGACAAAGCCTCGGACCCCAAGGGGTACTGGTTTAGTATTGCCTTGCATTACATTTGGGTCTTCTACTCCAGTGTGTGGCGCTACTTGAAGATCAGTAATCAGTATATTGAATGTGAATAATCAATATCCCTCCAAAGGTTCTATTGTAATGCAAGCAAGCCTTTTTTTAATTTTTTTTATAAATTAAATGTTGTAGTAGTTATGTTCATGTTGGGCTCTTCCTCACTGGGTGTGACGTTCCCAGTAGCTTCTCTCTGTGGGCCGATACAAAGGGTTATCAGCCCTCATCCAGTGTGAGAAAATTAAATATTGCTGCTTTTTTTCTTTTTGGGGTGAAAAGCTTTCCAAAGCCATGATTCCATTGCATTGTCTTTAAGTTCTATTTTTTTTTTTTTGTCGTTTTTCATCTTTATCGTCTTCACTCAAACCAAATCTGTGATGTAGACGATTGAGCGATGCCTGGCTGGCATCCCAGCCGTCGGCGTTGCTGCTTGCGGTTGCTAATGACGGCGCTGAGGAGCCGTGCAGCCGCCATGCTGCTGGTCGTGTGTGTGAGTGTGCGCGTGCAACGAAGAGGCCACACACTAAATGAGGAGATGACGACTGCTCCTCCGCTTCTCTTCAATGGAGATTTTCGTGACGGGCTGCGACGCACCGATTTCAAATGCATGCGCCACATACAACACATTTCGAAGTCGGCGGTCTTGTCCCCCTCGTGGCTTACTAGCCCGCTACGAGAGTTCTGACTGACAGAAGGATCATTCCGGGGCTCGGATGTGTCTACCAAAACACAGCATTGTGTTAGTCTATCAGTCTTCCTGCCGTTAATCTCCATTGTCCGTAAAGTCGATTGCATTTCACTGTAATGTACTGCCTTATCACTCAAAGTCGAGTCCAAGTGGAAATTATTTGGCACACATGCTCTGTTTTGCAACTTGGTGTATATGATATACGCGGAGCTCTTGCCTTCTTTTAGGTTTGCTGAAATTAAGCACACAATTCTAACCTATCCTGTTTTAAGATTGAACATCTCACTGGCATTCTCTTCTAATGTGAAATGCCCCAGCAATAATTGACAAGTTATTGAGTAAAGGTTTTCACTAACCTGTGTAGAAACAACCCATTAAACTGGACAGCAAAGATACTGTAACCATTTGTGCTTCAACTGAGAGACATGTAATCAGACATGTCAACTGTAAAATGTTTGAGGTCAGTTGCAGTAGGGTAACGGTCTACCCATGTGCTATTCCTATGTACAATATTCTGCTGTTATGGGAGTGCATCATTGACAGGCTTGAACCAAAGATCATGATTGTTCCTGTGAGGTAAAGTTGATTACAAATGTTATGCATTCTAGTGTATATTTAGTTTCCAATGTACTGTTGAGAAAACCCAAGAGCGGGGTGGTTCATTTTCTTTCTTTTTTTTATGTAAAACTCTTCCCAGACCTTTTTATATCTAGTAAATACTTTTAATCTTTTGGAAAAACATAAATTAACGCACTCTACAGTTAGCAACTTTGCTTGACTTTGTTACTCCATGTTCATTATTAGTGCCAACTGCTTATAGTGTTTGTCATCCTACACTACCACTGCAGATTTGAGAACATTTTATGGCCTGCTAACACCGCCCATATATCTGACGTGAATTGCACACAATCTTTATTTTTTTAAATTACGTGTAATAATTGTAATCGCTCAATAGGCCTCTATTGGAAAGGAAATTCCTTACGTAGTCTCACACTGCCTGATTAAACAATAACTGTCATTAAGGAATGTAAGTTAATGGAAGAATTGATCTCTTCCTCATCATTCAATGCAAGGCCTACCCAATGCACAGCAACTGTAATAAGCTGCTTAATAAATCTCGCCATTGCCTTTATTTCCACTGTGCCTTCTCGCGTCCTGGTGTGTCTGTTATTTCCGTTAAGCTCCCTCGAAGAAAGCATGTCTCTTATAGACGTAGGAAGAAGTCTCAGGTTCGCTGTGTGAAAACACAATTACTGTACATGGAAGGCCAATGTAGGCCTGACCGTTATAGAGGATCTATTTTTAAGGCCTTTCAAGAGTTTCACTCTGTGCAGTGCCTTGAGCAAAGTGCCCCAGTGAGAATCAACATAATGCTAGATGATGTGCTATTGTTTGCCAAGTGTCAATCATGAGCTGCTTGTACTGTAGTTAGAGAAATAAAGTGCAAGGCTTTCAATGCTGGCCCACTTGTGATAAAGGTGACTAATACTGGGAATGTGTAATGCCAAGTTGGTACAATACAGGCTTTGTGTAAAATGGCGTCCTAAAAGATAAGTTCCACTACTGTGTCGCTCGTAACACTAATGGTCACTATTATAATAATTAATTTGGAGTATCAATTTAGTGGTATGTATGTATGTAAACTGATATATAATATTTGGTTAGCAGTGTAAATGCAAGCCTCCACACAGGTGTTGGTGAAGCTGATCACTGGATGCAAATGAAAGCTCTTTTGCACCTTAAATCAGTCCTATAGTTTTTAAACCACGGTTGTGTGCCAACTCTTATTTGCTTTGCTTTATCCAAATCAGAAATGTGAAGCTCACTACGGTAACTTCCTTGACTTTCCCAATATCCACAGTGTCCATGTCTAATTCTATATTGTAGGCCTGCTATTCTTTTATGCTTTGATGCAATTAAAATCTGTCTGTAGGGGCTTTACATAAACTAAAATGGGAGGGTTCCAGTGAGGACGTTTGAAAGACACTGACCGTAAGTCCTGCATTGTTTTCGGGGGGGGGTGGGGGGGGGCTCCAGTCCAAGGAGGACCATGCCATTTTATTCCCATCAGCCACGCCAAGCCTGTCACATGTAAACAGTTATACACACACACACACACACGCACTGACCAACGGGCCTTTCAGCCTATCTCGCGTGAAACAAAAGGGGCCACATTCCTGGTATATTCCCACACGCTGGCACTTCCTGCTGCAGGGGGACGGCGGGATGCTGGGAATCCACTGGGGACCGGCCAAGAAGGACACTTCCTCTGTCGTCCAGGCTTATCAGTGTTTTTGTGTGCTGTCCTCCTAATATCTTCATCCCTCCCTCCCTCCCACCCCTCTGTCCTTAACCCTCTTGCTACAGTTCCCTTAGCGGTTGCAGAGTTTGAAGTAAAAGGTTTTTGTTGGGATCGTGAGTAGTGATTCCTTCAGTGGCCTGCAGGGGGGCCTCCCAAATCCAGCGATACAGCCTTTCAGACAGCAGAACTGTGTTTAAACAATGAGCAATGTGAGGCGGGAACAGAATTGCATTGTCGCATTGTCATAATGTGTAAAAACATTGTCGCAAAAAACCCCAAGTTACATTTCAACAACGTTTTTGTGTTGTAGCCTACTTAGTGTGTGTGTGTGTTGGACCGGGGTCCAAGCACAGAGGAAAGAAGAGCTTACAGCGTAGAAGTTCCTGATAGCTGGAGGAGTGAAGGGTGGGGAGGGAGGAAGAGGCAGGGGGTTAGAAGGAGGTTAGCAGGACCTTATAAGGGAATTGAAACTGCTCCCTCCATCGGCGGCGTTGGCTGGGGCCAGCAAACCACACCACACAAGTCCCACTGCCTCACGGCTGCATGAGCTGCTCTGTGTGGTGGCTTGTGTTCCGTTGTAACGCCGCGCTGGAAGCGCACATCCTTGCATGCCCACCAGGGCGGCAACTTTGACTACAGGAGGAGGAGGAGGAGGAGGAGGGAAACAATGTCGGGCAGCAGAGAGTGGAGCACTCAAGTGAACTATTTGTAACGCTGGTTTCAGTCTGAGTGGTCGGTTGTGGACACACGCATGCAGGAGTCTTAAGTAAAATTGAACTTGACACTGAATCCAAATGAAAATAGTCTGACTCCCATAGGGGCCACAGTAACAAATGTAGCCTACATTATAGGCCAAACTGAGGTGGAAGTCCAGTATGTGCCTAATGTAATATTCAGGGGGAAATAACTTAACATACGTGGGGAGGTAGCGTAGATGGGGGGGAAAGACACAGTTGGAGGGAGAGCTTGATGGAGTGGATTTAAGTGGAGATGGATAACATGGATATTGGGGGTGGGGGGGGGGGGGGTTTCTGGGAGAGACTGTTCTGGTCGGGGGACTCAGGTGGTCGCTTTAGTCTAGTCCAGAAAGAGACGCTGGTTCCCCCTAGGCCACGCATGCAAGCTCTCTCTCTCTCTCTCTCTCTCTCTCTCTCTCTCTCTCTCTCTCTCAGCCTTGCCTTGCCTTGCTTGTCTCTGTCCCAAAGCCCTCCACTTTGATGCTTCTATGCAAACTCTTTCAGATCTCTCCCCCCAAATTAACTCTTCAATAGAGCTGTCTTGGATACACACACGCACGCACGCGCGCGCGCGCTCACACACACGCACTGAAACCTCAGCACGCTCACTCACACCTACATGCACACGCGCACACGCGTGGCACTTTCGGTGACATGTTTTAGTTAGCATGGTGACAGATTTGCTTCCTACAGAGTGCTTTGCTCCCTCTGTAACTGTCAGGGAAGTATATGTCTGCCGCAGGGCCTGCTGGTAGGGTGGCCAGCCCCGGGAACCGCGCGGGAAACGGGAGGGGAGGGGAGGGGGGAAGCGGGGAAGGGAGGGGGGGGGCAGGACGATAATGAAGCTGAGAAGAGATACAGAGCCATATACAGTCGCACACACGTGCGCACACTACCAATTCCCCGGACTGCAGTCCAGCTTTCCGCTGCCTTTGGTTTCCCCACCGTGTGCAGGTAGGTTCACCAGCGCTGCCTGGAGAACCTTGTGATTAATGACACGCCTGTCATGTCTAATCCCTCTTCATCTTTTTCCTGACGAGCGCCAGTCTTTCTACCTACTCCCCCATCCCCTCCCCTCCTTCACCACCCCCCTCCGTCCCTAGCGGCCTTGCAGATGCATACTACCCATAATCCCGTGGGCTCACCTGATCCGCCTGTCGCCTCTGTAGGGAAACACGCGTGCTTGTGCACGTGTGGCCAGCATGCACGGATATACAGTAATGTAAACATACCATATGTTCACACACAGGAACCATGGAACTCGAGACAAACAGAAAACTGCACTCCTCCTGCACCTCATGCGTGGACGAGGGAGGAGTTCTGAACCCCTTCTGTTGTAACACACTCAAACACTGTCCAGATAATAGTTATAATATACAATATGAACGTGCATTTAAAGGTATAGTCAGCTATTGTAAGCTAATTGTAAGATAATACCATTTATTTGTCAAATTCACCAAATGTATCCTTTCACATTTCGCTAGCATACCGCGCTCCGTAAATTGTGACATAAACAAAGTGGCAAACATGGCTCACAACAACAGTTCCCTTGGCTTTGATATGATTTTCAATGTGCGGTGCGGAGCTTCTGTTTTGTCTTTAAAAATAAAAATAATCTTGTGTCCCATTTAAATCATCTCGCGACCCCCTTAGGGACCCCTTACTCCCTGCCTCACATAGGAACCCATGCACACATGCGGTGACCAGAGAAGGGGAAGGGCGGGTGGGGCATATGAACCCCTTATGACGCACTCAAACACTGTCGAGTTAATAGCTGTAAAACAAACATTAACATGTATGCACAATTTAATTAAAACAAAACGGAACATAACAATCTTGTGACCTCTCAAAATCATTTTGCGACCCCCACCCCCACACCCCCAGGGACCACTGACTCCCACTGAGAGAACAATTGACCTATCAGAAAACTGGCGCCCCACCCCCACATTCCCTGCGGCGCCCGATGCGTTCACGCTGGCTGTGGCGACCTGCTGGCGCACATCTGGGCCAGAGCGGTCGTGCACGCTCGCTCGGTCGCACATGCACAACAACAAGGTTGAAAAGGCCCAGAGAGAGAGAGAGAGAGAGAGATAGAGAGAGAACACAAGATCTCACTGAGGCCTTATTTCCCCCCCTCCATTCCCCTCGCAGCTGTGACCGCACTCCCAGGTGACCATGGCGACCGGACCGGGGTATGTGACATTGTGCCTGACCCCCCCCCCCTCCAATGCTAATCACATTACGCAGTATCTTCACAGCCCTGGAGACGGTTACCACCACAAACACAGGCGGCATGGGAAGTGGAGGGATTACAGTTTGGTCACTTAGCAGACGAGTTTGATCCGTGGTAACATCTCACGGGGCAGGTAGGGGTTAAGATATCTCCCTCAAGGATGTGTTTACAGTTGGGGCCAACTGCCATGGCTTGGACCCTCAACCCTTAGGCCAGACATCAAACACCTAAACCACTAAACAGTCCCGCATAAGAAAAATAAGGTGAGAGACAGAGAGAGAGAGAGAGAGAGAGAGAGAGAGAGGGGGAGAGACAGAGAGAGAGAGAGCGGCATGGTGGGGGGCATAGGGAAGGCTATGCCAGATGAGTCAGTGAGAAATATATATCCTCCCACGTCATGTCCCTGTTAAATCTAAGTGCAACCGACGCAGAGAGAGCCACTCCTAGCTGGACGCATACGGAGATGTGCGTCCGTTTTTTTCTTCTTCTTCCATTGTCGTTATCTTGGGCTGTGTGTGTTCAGGGTTAAGCCCTTCAGGCACGGGGAGCATGATATCACTGATAAGGGACTGTGGGTGTGTGCGTAGGTATCGGTGACCTCATGCATTGTACATACGCGTGTGCGTGAATGTTCTTTTTACAAGGCTACGAAGGGGGTGCGTGCGCAAAATGATGGGGCGGTGGGCAGAGCTTGTATATGTGTGTCAGTGAGTTGTGAGGCCACATTGCTTGACGTCAGCCTGAGAATAAACCCCGATGAAAGCACTCTTGTGTGAGCGAGCAGGGCGAGCGAGGAAGCGGGTTACTGGGGGACCTGTTGGAGAGACAGAACACACTCAAGGTGGTAGACAAAAGGCTGTGGCGACGCACATTACTCCCTCCTCTCTTCTCTCGGGTTTGTTCCAGGGAGCATCCCAGATGTTCCTGTGACAACACATGGCTCTCCCCAGCCCTGACTTCGCCAGGGTTGGGAAGGGGACACAGATGTCCTTCTGTAGGCTTCTGGACACACCCTTGATTAGTACCAGCCTGGCTCCACTCTCTCTCCCTCTGGGTCTCTGTTCTATCTCCAGAGCGCCACGCATCGCTCAGTGGCATATGCCACACGGACACACCCGACCTTTAATGGAGCACCGCTCGATTACGGTACAGTATGCAGAAACACATCTCTAAACAAGTGTGTGGTGAGATGGGCTGAAGTAGGAGGGGGTAGAGAATAGTGTAAGCATTTAGGAGGAGGGGCAGAGATGACTGCGAGTCCCGTAGCCTTGCTCCGCCCGACTATTGCGTTCATCTTGATTTCTTTAGATGAGATTATAGTCTGGAAATCCTGTTTTCGTTATAATTTTCATAGACGCATTGCTTGCGAACCAATCAGGGTGGATTAGTGAAATGACGTTGAAGTTAAGCGTGTATCTAAATGATGGTAGAGCTAAATGAGGTGATCAAAACAGTTGCCCGGTAGTTTCAAAATGTGTCTACACCCAGTGGGAGGCAATATCTGTTATATATTTTTAAATGGAGTCAGTCTAGCACTCCCATAATATCAAAGGAAAATAACAATGATACATTTAACCACAAGGGGCATTCTCATTCTCTTTAGTATAGTCATATACTCGCAGAGCCAGCCTTTACTTATGTAACGTCTGGGACACAGCGCTGGCTAACTGCCTCAAGATCCGCCTACTTGACATGAGAAGTATTTTGATTGACATGCACAACGACCAACTATAGTACATAACTCAATGACCAAGTCGGACTCGGATCTAAAACTTACACTGACGAATGTGTTAGAAAACCAAACAACAAACGTCTGGCTGTTTGTAGGTCTTGTATATGTGTTAAATAAGTAAGCTATGGTTACTGTTAAATTAAAATAAATGAAGAAACATTAGTGTATAAAGCACTGCAATAGTGTTGCACAGGAATAACGATATACAGACTTGTGAGTGACAATGCTAACAGCCAATGAAAATCTACCTCACTTCCTGAATGTTGTTTCCTTGTTGCTCACAAGGGAATGTGTATCAGACTTTCAGCACAGAGTTGCTTAGGCCTATGTGACGTAGTGCTAATGGATGGAAGAGGCTGAGGCTACAGTATAATCATTACTGCTTTGATGTTTCAGTGGTCAGTGGCTTTGACAATTATTATAATTTATTTGTTGTTACAGTACGGGCATTCACACACTCTAGACTGTGTCTGAGCCATTGGAAAATATAAATAGAAACTAATATAGGCTATATACTGTATGTATAAATGTTTTTTTTCCCCGCATACATTTTGTAATCTCGGGGCGTGTGTGGGGGGGGGGGGGTGACGAAAGATGCAAAGGCATTTCAGTGTCCCACCCCCCAGGTTTGAAATAATCCCCATGGGATGTTCTTAATCAGGTGTATAGTATGTAGTATGTTGATTACTAAATAGGGTAACTAAATAGTCTGTTACCTGCAGTAAAAGGCTCAAATATTTTCTATGGCTATAGACAAATATATAAATATACTTTTAGACACAAATGGCTCTTTTTAGATAGTAAAGGTTGCGACCCCTGAACCGTGTACTGAACGTGTGTAATCTTTGCCACTTTGATGCCGGACTGTAACCTCTGTTATCCTATACGGACCTATCCGTCCCTCACAATAGAATGACGGCTCTATTTCCCTCCTGACATCCGCCATGATAATAAACAAGTTGTCCTCCAAGCCACATCTGTGCATGACTGTCTGCAGGAGTTTGTGAAGGGTGATTGGGTTCAAGAAAAGAGTGTGCAGATGCCAGCACGGTGAAGAATCACCTTAATTGATGCATCCAAATTGGCTGAAAGTCGTCATCTGTCTGCATGTGTGCTCGTCTCTGAAAATAATGAACTCATCCCCCGCTCTCTCAGCAGTGTATTGTAAACTACGAGGAGACATCTGTTAGTCAGTCCGTCTCTCTCTCTCTCTCTCTCTCTCTCTCTCTCTCTATCTCTCTCTATCTCTCTCTTCCTGTCTACTTTCTTTCTCTCTGAGGATCTGGTAGCCAGCTCGATCTCTCACCCCCCCATCTTTTTTTTTCTTTTTGTACATCTCTCCAACCGCTCTCCTGTAACAAGGTCTGTCGCCACGTGATACTCAGACAGGTTGATTTCCCACTGTGCGTCATTAACCTTTCTCTCTCTCTCTCTCCGGCTTAAACCCAGTCAGACGGATCCAGAGCATTGTACTTTCCAAGTACAGCGCTCAAGTGGGATGGTGCGGTGGTGGCGGGGGCCGGGGTTGGGGGGGGAGGGGCAGGGCGGGAGAGCGAGGGTGGTGAGGGGGCGTTTCACAAGAGATCACAACTACATCTACATCCTTGTTAGGCGCGGCAAATTGAGACTGCATTGTTGCCACGCCGATCTCTCTTCTATCGTACAGCAGCAGTCTCAGGAGCTATAGCCTGCGTGTGCTATAGGCGACCTATATTCACTTGAAGCTTTTAGTGCCAAGCCCTACAACAGATGAGCAAAACAAATAATCAGAAAGCGGTCACACCTGCCACTTGAGATCATCGTGCCGGGGACTTGCGCGCGCCCGCGACAGACAGGAACACACGTGCACGTCACATGTATCCCTGACGATCAGATGTCAAAACCTTGGTGGTTGCCTGTAGCACCTCGGCTATAGTGGTGCCATCTCCAGTATATAGTGCCCAAGCATCTCTGCCCATTGAACAAGGTGCCGGTCGGTTGTTCCATTAATGCGTGTCTAATAATAATGAGCGGGGTGTAATTATTATTGTACTGGCTGCTGTGTGTGTGAGTGAGTGAGAGGGGTTGTGGGTGAGTTGATGTAGCGAGGGGGCTCTCTAACAAGCCTTCGCCCACTGTAGCGAGCCAGGAAAGGCTTGAGCAACTGAAGCAAGTGTTAGATGTGTCCCTGTCTCTCTGTGTGTGTGTGTGTGTGTGCGCGCGTGTGTGTGTGTGTGTGTGTGTGTGTGTGTGTGCGCGCGGCCGTGCGTGTGTGTGTGTCCATTTGTGTACGGTGTACTGGGATGTGAAAATTGAATGGAGCCTTTCAGTTCTAGTGCTTGTCTCCCCGGGGGTGAGAGACCGGTTGCCATGGTTATCCTGGAATCCTGCCGCTAATGGGTGGGAGTTTGTGTAGCTCTGGCAACCTGGCCTGTCTAGGGCGGAATACATACTGTGTGTGTGTTTGTGTGTGTGCGCGTGCATTTGTGTGTAATCGTATGTGTGTATACAGCAGCCGTGTGTGTGTCAGAGAACGGAGAGAGGGTGTGCGTGCATGTGCGTGCATGTGTGTGTGTGTGTGCGTGTATATGTGCCAGGAGGTGTGGCTGGGTGAGGCAGTAGGACACAGGAGGTCGCACACTGTATGCTGGAACTCAAGCGCTGTCCCGCGTGCACGTGTTTCTGCGTGCACGCAAATGTTGCACTTTGCTCTGCACACATTGCTAACGCACACGCATCAAAGAGAGGCCAGCGCTCAGATTCCCTTTGTACTCACTGTACCCGAGGCTTGTCTCGGTTATCACTCGTCTCTTACAACCACGCTGCAATGTGAGGTCTTTGTCTACACCGGGATTAATTAATGATTCAATAATTAATTCCCTGTGATGGCAATTAATGTGTTCTGTGGTGGTTAAATTGTTGTCTTTCTCACCATACTAAGTATAAATGCAAGAACATTGCATAGTCTAATTGTGCTTGTGAAGTAATGTTTTACGGGGGTTAGGTCTCAAGTGTATGTAAGTAAAAATAACCAAGTTGCATCACCCTCTTGCCAGGGAGACTGACCACAGAGAGGCCCACAGCCACGTGCAGACTCATGGACAATAATATACAGTACATGTCTCCACAAAGCCTAGATATCTGTAGCGATCACATAACCGGACACACCAGATATCTGTGTCTGTTAGCTACATCCATCTGTGGAGCTTTCAAAAGAATACTTGGCAGGTGATTGGACAAACTTGTGAAGCGGCAGAGCCTGTTAAATCCACTAGAAATGTTGTGAGAAGAGTGAAAACCATTTCCATTGGAAAACATAATTTTCTCTTCTAAATAAATTCTAATAAAACCGATTTTCTATCACCCACGTTAACCTCTGTAGGACCCGCCATTGTTGTAAACTAGTTGTTTTCAAGTGTCCTAAACCACGCCCGTAGCTGATTGGCCACACACTAGGTTCACCGGCCTGAAACACAACGATTTCCAAGCTCTCCAGGCTGATTCTCGAGGCAAAGTCAAACTGAAGCATTCGTCCAGTCCGCAGTCGTCCTCTAAATGCAGGGTTAGTCTCTAACTTTGAGCTCCAATCAAAGCAAACTCCCTCAAAAAGCTCCACCTCCCACACATTGAAACGCATTGCGAAGCCAAGGGCCTTGTTGTTGTGAGCGGTGTTCGCCACATTGTCTATATGTTTCCGTTTACTGTGTAAAAGTATCAGATTATACGCACAGCGAGCTTAAGTGAGTGAAATGCAAGGGGACAAAACGCGAATTAGCTTACAATTAGCTTGCAATAGCTGACAATACCTTTAAAACATTCCACAAAGAGGAGCTCCACCTAATAAACGCCACACCTGTATCCCACTGCACCTGCAGACTACAGTAGCAGTGCATGCTAATGGAATGCATTATTCAAATTGCATAATGAGCTTAGTGTAAAGCTCTTTATTGATAGTGGTTATATATGGACACACATACTGTAGTAGCGTATAGTAGCGTATACATGGCCACCGCACACCAGATGATCCTGGTGTCTTTTCTATTCCCAGTGTCCTAGTAGCAGGGAAGGGGCCGGCTCGTAACACAGATGTCTTTGCTCCCCTCGACTGCTGGAAGAATGATCTATACGCTGAGAGAACCCCCGTGGAATTTAAAAGAACTTGGCGCAGGGATTCACCCTCCATGCAGTCAGTATGTGCGTCCAAACGGCTGTAGCTTGGAAAAATCGAGGGAAAATGTTTCTCTTGTGCGGTGTCCAATATGCATAAAAATAGAAAATAGCGTGTGCTGCTAAGACAGCAGAGACTTCGTAGTGATTACGACGTGCATGATGCGATCAATGTGTGCTGGGGATGTGAGTTTGAGGGCAAGGGATGAAATCATTTGTCGGGAAACTCGCTGCCGACCAGCTCAATGTGGCATCGTTCACGATGGCCCTTTGAAAAGCAAGGCAGACATCATCAGGGGAAAGAATTGAGCACAGGCAGAAGAATGTGGGCCGGCCTTGTGGTCAAGTCATGGGGGGTAGAGGGGAACAAGTACCCACCCCTTGCTCCTTAGCACAAATCCCTGCCAAACAGTTATGTAATTCAATAAACACTTCCAACTCTTTTGCTGAGGTCTAGCCACAGCCCAGCTAATGCTCAGACAACCACACGTTATATTTCTCTACACATGCTTTATTACAAACCAATTACAGGCCTGCATGTAGGCCCATTAGCAAAAATAATGTGCTTGGCTCAGCTTGCTTACACGTTTTTACTCAGATGATGTTGTATATCTTTTTCCAGCAGTAAATTAGTCTGCAAAAGTACATGTATCATTAGGAAAAATGAGAACCGACCGCCCAATAATTATATTGTCATTTGTTAGCTAAGAATTTGCGCAAACCCTTTTCCATTCTGTCTAATGTCAAGTACATTAAATATGTTTGTCCCGTGCAGCACATTTGGCATACTGTACACTGTGCATGTTCCTTTGCTGTGGCCTAACATTGACATCTAGCACGGTAGCATATACACCATAATCCATTTCCTAGTTGATCTCCCCAGCAAAAAACCCTCAAAACTCTGTAACCAGATCACTATTCAGCCATCTCCCCCCCCCACACCATCAATATATGCCCATCCCCCATGCTCCCCCAGCCTTGCCCCTTCTCTACCCCAAAACCCCTCCCATCCCCAACCCCCGCCAGCCTTCCTGAGTTTCCACAGACAGCCCTAGCCTTGACTGCAGGCCACCCCGTGCTCTCACTGTCCAACTATTTAAGTATAACCACAGCGACATTTCTTTAATTTCAGCTTATACTGCGCGCCTGCCCCGGCTGAGCCCACAGTCGCTTGTGGGTCCTTCCTGGAGGCCATGGGGTTTGAGAGCGGGGCACATATACAGTACCCAGCCAGTAAGAAAAGTCCAGAGACACCCCCACCTATTGCCTCCCCCTTCCCCCCTCCCCCCATTCGCCCCACGAGACGCATGCAGTATGTCGGTCAGATACGGCTCCCCCAGGGGTGATTGTGTTAGTTATGGCTCTGTTAAAAAAAAAGGCCACGCTCAACAGATTCACACTAGGTGGAGGTTGGGGTTAATGGAGCGGCAGCAGTCAACACTGGGCCGACCCCCTCCAACCCCCAGTAAAAAGTTAGTACAGCTCGGTAAAGGGGTTTTGGCTGATTCCGCTTTTTGTTAAAAACATTTAAGTTATAGGTTAGAGCAGAGGTCTTCAACGTTTTTCGGGCCAAGGACCCCTTGTCCGATAGAAACACGGCACGTAAACCCCTATCACATATGTTATCAAATATTTATAGTTACCGTGCCAACAGTAATGTGTATGGAGACCTACTGTATAGTGCCATGTATAAAAGTAAGCCACTAACTAAGCCATTAAAATAATTATTGACAGATTTGTACTGGTTGTATTGCACAGGGTGTATTTATTGTAATGTACATATACTGCCATTTCAATTTTTGGAAGAAAATAAGTTTGGGATCAAATAATTTGCCGTACCTCTGAGGACTCCCTAGGGGTCCCGGACCCCCTGTTGAAGACCTCTGGGTTAGAGTGTACAACAACAGGAAGTATACAGTAACACCATTTCCGTCAAACAAGCAAATAGTGAAAAAAGTATATAGTGTCCGTACTGCTGCGACAGTGGTTGACAGTGGGATTTCTTTTTTTGTGTGTTTTTTTGCTGACTGTGGAGACTGGATTTGTCTGGATGAAGGGGAATACATTTATGGTTCTTGAGGAGTGAGGGAACGCACACCAGCCACCCTAGGGTCTTGTTATCCTCTGCTATGCCCAGCTCTCGGGGAGACTTTAATGAATACGCCTGTTCCAGCCCTTTTCCATGCTCCAGTCAGGCTATCTGCAGGGCTATACCCCCCCTGCCACCCCACCTGTCTCTGTGGCAGGTCCTCGTTCGACGGGGAGTGCAGGCTAGGATGGAGACAGTGAGGAGGAGGAGGAGGAGGAGGAGGAGGAGGAGGAGGAGGAGGAAGCGAGGTGATGGGACTGAATAATTGATGTGCTGAGTTCACCTATCAACTTCTACACCTTGGAGTTGGTCCGGGAAGCAGGCCACCACGCAGACTCTCCTGGGCAGGTATGGCTGAGAATGGGGCCGGGGTGAGTGTTGTGTGTGTGTGTGTGTGTGAGAGAGAAGATTGGTGGGAATTCAATGTTGTTAAGAGATATCATGCTGTCAACATGAGACATATAGTAAGCACATGCACTATATGTGCATATACTGTTAATATATACTGCACAGAATCTACTGCAGCAAAATTAAAAGAAAGACGGACATTTTTCTGTGACAACACCCGCATACATGTTTTTTGATGTGGGATGAAATAGCGGTATAGCTGAGAATGCCCCGCGACATTTGTACGATATAATAAGTTGCTCAAAGGAAGGGCTTGGCTCAAAGATTGTAGCCACGGTAAAAGATGTACAGTTTCTCTCTGTTCTGAAATGACAAGCACTGGATTGAGGCCCATTACCGCCCATTACCTCATGGGCGGTACTGTTTTAAGACCTCCAATAAGACGAGAGGGTGAAACTGAAGAAACACATGCTCTCAACAGCTCCCAGATGTAGCCTGCATCTCAGTCGAGCTAGACCAAGGGAATAGCTTTCATATTGAATGTTGGTAAATACGTTGTCATAAATTATGACTTGAACAGTAAGGTTCAACTGTATTATCAAATGTTGTATACAGTGCAAATGTATATGACATTGTTCACTATTGTAGATTTTTCGTGTGGTATTTATTGTACCGCATTTCTGTAAATTAACCAATTTTGGATTACAATATTTCTTTATTTTCTTAAAATAAAATAAAAAGCATATCTAGTGTATATTTCCAGGAGCATCTACAGTATCAGTTGTATCTCTCAAATACTCAAATGTGATATTTGTGTCTCTGTTTACGACAGCTTAGGACCAGCATTAGGTTCTTTTGGCACGGTGGTCAACAGGATATTACATTGCTGGCTAAAATACATATTGGACATGATTTGGACAATAACATGGTATTGTGTTCCTGGTGAATGGTCTGTTATTGTGCTAAAGTGCACAGTAAGTACAGTGAGAAAGATATGATGTTGTTTTTTAGGGCAAAGGGAACAGTATGTGAATGTGTGTGTATATTTGTGACTGAGTGTATATGTTGGTTCCTCTATGTATAATTACAGGAACACACTACAATGGCTGTGCATACGAATATGGGCGTGTGTGTGTACATGCACACCTATGTGAGTGTGTGTGTGTGTGTGGGGGGGGGGGGGGGGGGGGACACAGAA
>JAODUH010000014.1:1191786-1203913 GCA_027564835.1 Typhlichthys subterraneus | reverse complement strand
CCCCCCCCCCCCCCCCCCCCACCCAGAAAGCTCACACTTCTGGAATGCCCCCCGCGGACATAGGACTTGAGGGCTGGACGTGTGTTTATTGGAGCGTTTTGGCAGGAAGAGACAGAGGCCCTGGCCAGAATAACGAAACAGCACTGGAATGTGGTACAGCAGGGAATATCCCCAGTCAAAGAGACGGCAGTTTCGGGGAGAGCTTTGTGGCAAAGAAAACTCTCATAAACGGCATTCACAATCACCCGTGTGACCCTCCCTGTGCACCCGACATCGTTGCGTTTGAACTGAAGCACAAGATGGAGGCGTCCGCTCACTTTTCCCTTTGAATATTTTCATTTTTACATCACAAACCAAATTAGAAGACCACATAAACCCCTTCCGAACGTCGTTCAAACCGGTGACTCATTCAGTGAAAAATCTCTGTCCAAATGCGAGAGAGCTTTAACTGTGGCGATGATGGTGGAAGTCACAGTGAATGTGAAGTGTTAGTATTTCTCTCCAGGCTGTGCATTAGGCCGGATGCCATCCACCTTCGCCCACGCACGACGCCCACTACCCAGAGCCCGTATACAGAGGGCAGCATCTCAGCCCAAGCTGCATGCAGGCAGATAAAGGCAATCTCATTGATGTAGGAGCAACTCGCTGGTAGGAAGAAAAGAGACACATCTCTGACACAAGAATGCTTGCCTTAGCCGTGCTTTAGAATTAGATTAACTAGCACAAAAATACCATGGGTGGGCTTGATGGCACCACTATACAGCTTATCATGTATATCCCTTAGAATATCTTAGGCTTGAGGTGTGTCATGTGTCCCTCCACTTGTGTGAATGAGATCTGTGTGCATCTGTGTGCGTGCATGCGTGTGTTTGTGTGCGCGCACGCACCCACGCTGTCAAAAAACCTGTTGACTGCAGGGAAATACCCTTAAGTGATATTTTGTCAAGCAGCAAACATGCCCTGCTTGTAATTATTCACATACATTGTATGTTTGAGTGACATGTTCTACCCAGAGCCATGTAGCTGATAGAGTCGCACCAACATAAGTTAGAAATGGTCACATGGTTCATGGAGACACAAAGCAGTTCCAGGAAGTGCTTGGCGGGCAATTTGAATGGATGGATACAGAAACAGTTCTGCAATTTTTGGTAATTTGTAGTCATTAAACATTGATAATGGATATACCGGTATTGACGATAACCGTGATAATAATTAATTAATTAAATATTGATATTGCGCTAAAAATACACACATGCAAATATTGTATAAACAATCCGGCGCCTCCAGTTAAGCCCGATGGACTCACAACTATATAGCGTGAGGTCTCAGGTGGCGAGTAAAATCTGCAAACATGCCTTTGCTTGTGTGCTGGGGAAACAGGTGGGCATCGACCGGAGGATAGCACACCAGCGAGTAAAGAACTGGAGGGGTGCACTGTCCTTCGGCGCAACTCCGATTGTTACATTAGAACGTTGCGGTGGTTTTTGTGTCTCTTAACGTTTATAAAAGACAAGACTAGCTCAACTGTGACATGCTGGTGTATTTAAGGAATTAAAGAAACCACAATGTATTGATAACATGCATGGCCTGCCCTGAGCTAGCAAGCACATTTGTAACCCTATTGCCAAATGTCACCATCAACATTTAGGCTACCATCAACAAATTTTTAAGTCTTAATATTTCAATCCCAAAGCACTTGTTATTAAAAAACAACTTTAATTAGGCTTTAATTTAGTTAAACTTTAGTTAACTTATCCTTTACCTTGCATTTTCAACCACAGAGCCCTGCCCATTTACTATGCACCGCAGGACGGTAGACAAATGGAATCAACAAATGGAATCAACATTCCTATGTAGTATCCCTTACACTTCACCTGCCTTCTGGAACATTCCACACACTTTGTCTGTCCTTTGTATCAACAGAACAAGCTGTTAGACGGTGCTGTCTGTGTATTGTGTGTAAATCAAGTATCCTCCTGATGAATGTGCACTTTAATTCATTGTGTATTTTTTTCCATTACCCCTTACTTACTTGTCTTATCTTATTCTGTATACAAATACAAATTCAAAAAGCATTATGGATGTGATAGGATTTATCTTGCATTGCCAAAGCAGACACACAGTGTCAAAATAAAATATTACAGTAATAAATTCAGACACACAGAAGCCTGGATAAAACTTGATCAGATAACAATAATCCCACTGAATGTCAATGGCACCTGGGTAAACCGGGATCAGCAATATTATGATACAGCATTACGTTACAGCAAAAACAAACATAACTGAATAAACTGCACAATGGAAGATTTAGCCTGCTCACTATTAAATGTCACCTGCAACATATTTATTTCCACTGACTTATCCTTGCGTGTGGGAAGACATGTGACTTAATGGAAATAGCTGTTAAAACAATGTATTGAAAAATGTAATCGTGTGTTAAAGATTAGTCCGGTGTCTTATCCGAGAGCGGAGCGCGTGAGACACTGGAGGTCTCATACAGCACGGACCATGGCCTTGTGACAACACGTTGATGAACCACCGTCGTGTTTGCAGGGAACTGGATGCTGATGTCGTCCTGTAAAGGAGGGGCTTCTATCTCAATACTACTACGAATAATAATAATAATAATAATAATACCAATAATAATACATTTTATAGGCAAATATAAACATCAATATAAAACATTTTGTTAAGATATAGGCTCTTTTTGGAATATACATTTTAGAAACAATTTACAATTAAATCAAAAAGATTTGGGAAATATATACAAAATAAAATAATAATATGCTTAAAATAATAATGCTTATTGGGAGGGCAGGGGAAGACAAGAGAGTGGAACAAATGGTTAAATGTTATAGGCAACTTTAAAGAGATGGGTTTTGAGAAGTTTAGTAAAGGAGGTGACCTTGGTACCCTCAGCACACACACACACACTCACACACACACACACACACACACACAGCCTCAACAAGTGACCTCCTGTTCGGCTGTGATAAATGCAAAGTGTATAAATCGTCCCTATACCCTCCCCCTCTGCTGTGGAGAACATAAACACAGGAAGAACACGTTAGCAGCAGCTCAGTAAACGTGAACCCATATTCCTTAGTCTGTCTTTGTCTCTCTCTCTCTCCCTATCTCTCCCCCTTTTTTTCTCTGCCTCCCCCTCTCTCCCACTCTCTGGATACCTCTCTCACTCTCTCCCCCCTTTACTCCCTTTCTCTCTCTGTCCATTTCTTTATTTCTTTCTCTCTCTTACCCTCTCCCTCCCTCCCATCCCTCTCTCTCTCAATTCTCTCTCTCTCCCTCCCCATCTTGCTTGCTCTCTCTCTCTCTCTCTCTCTCCCATTGTGCTCCTGCCTGCGTCCGAATCGCGCTCCTTGGCAACCACGCTCACTGAGCCTCTCTCAGACAGGTAGACGGCCTCGCTCTGGTACCACGGCAACGCCAAGCTACCGAAAGACAGATACATGCTGCATTATTAACCACAGATGAGGGGGAGAGAGAGAGAGGGGGGGGGGGGGGGTCAAATGTGGCAGTCCAACCTGCTGGCTGGAACACAACGGACTTCACAGGGGAGGCAACGCTCCCCAAACCCAATCGGTCACAAATGATACACACAAGATGACAGAGGTTGCCTTTAGTTTGTGTGCCTATGTGAGAGAGAGAGAGAGAGAGAGAGAGAGAGAGAGAGAGAGAGAGAGACGGTTTGAGCGGTTACATTCAGCCAAATCCACAGGGGGATCAATATGGAACATCTGGGTCCAGGGCGGACAGGGCGGCTTTTGTTTGCAAGGAGCACACTGGCCTGACACATCACCCAGATACACTCTGGGTTTCCACGGTGAGAGAGAGAGAGAGCGAGATAGAGAGAGGTTTGGAAACACTTAAAACACAGTCACCACCCTCATACCATTATCAAGCCCTGCGTTACCATGAGGCAATAATAAATTAACCCCCACATCCAACTGGTTCACAAGCGTATTCGACTAACACACTAAAGCCCCAGGACCAGAACATCCAATCAATCAGAATTAACCAAATTACAAAACAACTAAAGCAAAACTACATTACCTACATTACCACAAACACAAGCACAAAGCAAAACGCAATGCGATCTGGCCCTACATCGACAGTACACCATGGCAAACTACCTGAGCATGGTGACTAATCAACATAGAGAACAGAGCAGAAATACATTGACAAAGTACAGGCTCAGCGATCACAGCCTTGCCATTGAGAAGGGAAGACACAGGAAAACCTGGCTCCCAGTAGAGGAGAGGCTGTGCCACCACTGCACAACAGCTGAACAAGAGACAGAGCTGCACCTCCTCTTAAAGTGTGAGACATACGAATCAATCAGAGAGAGTCACTTCACAAAATTAAATTGATAGTCCAGGGCTTTGAGGACCTCCCTGATACAGAGAAGCTGTCAGTCCTTCTAGGGGAGGACACGGGCAGCTGTGCGTTGGCCGCACGCTATGTTACCGCCTGCCACAAGATGAGGGTCAGTGCCTGACGTGTGTACACTGTTACGTCATCCTAATAAAGTGATTTAAATTGAAAATGAATTTAAGGGGAGGGAGAGGGAGAGAGAAAGAGAGAAGGGGGGCGGGTGGACATGGGGTAGGGGAGAGAGAGAATGGGCTTTGGGGGAAGGTTGAGGGAGAGGTGTTTGTTTTTCTACAGACAGAAATCTGTCTGTTCCAACATCAAGGATCCATGATCTCGCCGCACACGCACACCACACACACACGCACACACACAGACACGCACACGCACACCACATACACACACGCACAGACACACGCACGCATGCATTTAAGTAACAGCAGTTGCATTTCTCTTCAAGCAGACTTTAAGTAGTCCAAACCTCTTTAAGGCCTGCTTACTTATGTTACTTCATTTCCGGAGTCTACACTATCTGGCCTGGCAACGTGGGGCCCAAACAAGCACGGCTAATGAAACATATATAGGCAGACGGTATTCTAAGAAGGAGAGAATGCCTGTTGACGTTAGGAAATTTACTTAAAGGTGTAGTCAGCTATTACACGCCAAATGTAAGCTAATACACTCTTTTGTCATATTCATCAAATATCTCCTTGTATATCGCTAGCTTACTGTTCTCTGTGCTCTGGCTGTGGAAACAGGAACACAAACAAAGTGGCAAACACCGCTCACAACAACAATGTCTTCGCCATGCGTATTAAGTGTTGTGCGAAGCTTCTGAGGGAGTTTGTTTTGATTTGAGCTTAAAGTTAGCAAGCGTTCTGAAAAATGCTTAACCCTGCCTTTAAAAGTTTACACAGCAAGGCGCATATACTGGATATACATGCGGTAAAACCAAGTTCTGCTCTGGCACTAATGCAGTGTCTACTCGTTCCACTGTTTGAACACAAGTTGCTAATGTACAGTAAGGTAAATAGCCGCTAAAGTTCCCATGAAGCATTTCACCACTAGTCTCTTGGTTAGCGACGGGAAGTGAAATAACAGACGCACGCACTGTAGCCCGCTCTAACTCTGCTGAACTCCTCCGGGGACGAGACCGAGAAGTGAGAAAAAGAAAAAAAAAAGAGTCATCACTTATTCTCTATCAGGAAGTTGAGACTCTGGTAGGCGAGTTCGGTCCATAGCCACACACACATGAATACACTCCCCTGTGAGTTGTCTTAACCTGGGAACGAATGCAAAGACAGAGAGACTGTCTGGGTGTGTCCTGCCTCTCTCACCATGTATTCATTAAGGAACTTGACAGTATATTTGTATAACTGTATTTTGTATGTGATGATTAATTAATATGCCATGTATGTTTAATGTATGTTGTTGTTGTTGTTGCATTGGCAATGTGAGAAATGTACTAGTCATGCCAATAAAGCATGTCGTAAACTAAACTTAACTGAGAGAGAGGGAGAGGGAGAGAGTCAGAGAGACAATTTTAACAACACGACAGAGAGAGAGAGAGGGAGAGCGCGAGAGAGAGAGAGAGAGAGAGAGAGAGGTGGAGCAGGACGGAGAAGGCAATAGGAAAATAAGCAGCGCGAGACAAAGGGTTAGACTGTGGAACAACGGGAGAGGTGGATGCAGAGGAGAGTGAGAGAGCGCTAGAGAGGGAGAGGAGAGCGAGAGAGCTAGAGAGGGAGAGGAGAGAGAGAGGAGAGAGGTAATGAGGCCAGTCACTAGCTTTGCACCTTGTCTCTGTGGAAACTAATTGGAAGGGGGCTGCAGGGCACTAATTTGAGCACTCTACTGGGTAAATGTAGTGCAACGAACTATGAAGGGTAAATCAATGTACTACCTCTCCCCAAACCCCCCCCCTCTCTACCGCCGCCACTTCCTACACATCCATTATTATTCCCTAATAAAAATTCCATTGACTTCAACTATGCTTGTGGCCATAATGGTATTGACCATGGGTGAAGATTGTGCGTTGATGAGGTGAGCCACTGTACGGCTCACCAGCCGAAGCAAAGCCTGAATCACTGCAACTCAGGGTTAGGTAGATGTTCATTCATTCATGATGTCAGCTTAAACACGGTGAACACTGTTCACCCGAAATAGAGGTGGTGTGGAGATCCTAAAGTTTTCAGAATTCTTCTCTTTTCCACCAAAATATCCACGCATGTGTGTGTGTGTGTGTGTGTGTGTGTGTGTGTGTGTGCGTGTGCGTGTGTCTGCGTGTGCGTGTGCGTGTGTGTGTGTCTGTGTGTGTTCTCTTTCAGGGTGGTATTTTATCAGAGAGGTACAAAGATTTAGAAAGCGACACAGAATGTATATAGTTGTCCCCTGTAGCGACACCCCATGGGTGTCTAAGGCACCAGGGGGACTGGGGTCTAAAGGGGAATTATTCTTTCCACCCAGACCCGGGGATAAAGCAGGCTTTTCAGCCTTACATAAGAGAGCTGGCCTGCTCTGATCTACACACAGAGAAGTTCAACAATGTAGGAAAAGGCTGTGGCTGCAGAAGGAAACAAATAGTCATCTCATCTAGAGTCTGTGGTTTCACTGAGAAGGTGAACCATTCATTTAGAAGACCTTGTGTCAGAGGTGTTTGTTTGTTTGTGTGTGTGTGTGTGTGTGTGTTTTTTCCAAAAAAAAGAAGCAGAAATTACTCCCACACTGTTGCTAATGTTGGTGTAATGTTTTATTTTTATTTTAACATTAACACAAAAAATATTTTGCAAGAAAACGGCAATGGTGTGAATTGAATAAAATTGTTTCATTACCGACTGAAAACATTATAATTATACATTTTTATATTATATAAATTTTTCTCTATTGGAATTATTTATGCCAAATTTTATTTGTATATTTTTTCTCTTTCAGTGTGGAACCCCACTTTTCATCTGCCCCCCTTTTTACCCCTTTCCCCTGACTCCCAGGCCTCTCCTAGCGGCGGCCGTGCCCCCTGGGAAATAGCTGTGGATAAGTTATTCAATTAGAGGGGCTTTATTGGCCCGCTCTCTCAGAGGACGAGGCAGATGATACTGTGATTATCTTATCCCGCTCTGCATTCCTCCATGGCCCGGCACCCTGTGCCGCTGTGTGTGTGAGCGTGCGCATGTGTGAGTATGTGCACAGGACACCACCCAATCTTCCCTCTTGTTGCATCACACACACACATATACACACGTGAACACTTAGCACTATGTGTGTGTGTGTGTGTGTGTGTGTGGGTGTGTGTGTGTGTGTGTGTGTGTGTGTGTGTGTGGGTGTGTGTGTGGGTGTGCGTGCATATCGTAACAGAATCAGCAGATAATGTTTGTGGGGTGAATGTGAGGCGGGGCGCGGAGGGGGTGAATGGAGCCTATCAGAAATGCTCAAGTGGTTTTAAATGGACCCCTGTGAGCTCGAATTCACACACACACACGCACGCACGCACGCACGCACATACACCTTCCACCAGGGCCACAGCCTCACATGCACACACACACACACGCACGCACGCACGCACGCACGCACGCACATACACCTTCCACCAGGGCCACAGCCTCACAAGCACACACACACACACTCACACACACATGCACGCACACACACACCCACCTTCCACAGCCTCACACGAACACACACCTACATGGAAACCAGCCACACAGGTCCACCCACTCTGAAGGGTGGATGTGGCCCCTGTGACTCAATAATCAGTGGAAGACGGGCAGTCTCACAGACGCCCACCTGCCTTCAATCATCTGTTCATTTGTATCTCCCCCTCCCTGCAGAAGAGGCTGAGCGCTGGCTGACAATATGAGCAATGTGTCGGTGTGACTCTATTAAACTGCAAGGGACCTGCTGACTGCGTTTACATGCAGCCCTGTTCCATGGTTACTCGGAGGAGTGCATTAGGACAGCGTTCAGGAACACGACAGCATTCCAAACTTGAGAAAACTGTCAATATTCAATGAACAAATGGTGGAATATGTTGATGCCAAACTGGGAATATTTCAACATTCCAACAATTGAAAATGCAGTAACATTCAAAACAATAGAACATTGAATCATGACATCATCTGTTTACATAAAATAAACTTCAATAAAACTTAAAATAATGATGCACAAACAAATGCGATAAGTTAAAAATAATATTAACATCAATAGGAGGCTGAGGACCTCAAACCGTTGCAATTCATGTCTAATTTCTCTAAAACGGTTTGTGCACAGATGTTTTTTTTTTTTGCGTGCACAAACGATGCACAAGCGAATCAAAATACTTCTATTGCTTCACGGAGGTACCTTTCTGTACTCGGTTGTGAATTGGAAAATACAGGGCGTCAATATTCGTGTTAATAATTACGTCTGCGTGTAAACATGGTGCGTAATGAGCTGGACCACATTGTGGGCACACGGTTGCTACTCCCCTCCCCCTTCTGCCCCGCCCCGCCCCCCTTCCCACACACACCCACACCCCTTCCAGAAAACCAAAGACATGGTGGCATGGCCATGGCCAACACACTCCCACCCTAACCACACATGCCCTCTCTGTGGAACAGTGAGGTGGTCTGTAAAGTGCTGCCATGATGTGGCGGCCCTATCTGTCCGGCACAGCTCTCACAGATGCCCTCCCAAGGGACTGGGCGAGAGAGGGGGGGGGGGGTGGCTGCAGGCCCTGTGCCTCATCTGCTCTGCCTAGAATACAAATAGGTCAGTGTGGGGAGAGGAGGGGCACCCCCCCCCCCACACACACACACACACGCACACGCACACACAGTCTACACTTTCTTGTCTCTCTTACTTTTCCTCTCACCCCCCTCCCTCCCTCTCTCTCTCTCTCTCTCTCCCTCTCTCCCTCTCTCACACACACACACACACACACATTGTGTCCATGGATGAGGAAGGGGCACTGCCAGCTGAATGCCTCTGACGGCCGTGATGGGTAGGGCCATCTGGTGTCAATGTGAGGAAGTTAAGCGACACGCACACACACACACACACACACACGCACACGCACACGCACACACACACACACACACAGACGGCACCTGGGCATTGAGTCCGTGACCGCTTACAGCCAGGACATGTATAAATGATCTTATTATTGCAGCATCAAGCAGTTCTCTACTGGACCTTTATTGTCATTGCATTTTCACTTAACTACTGTAGGTAATTGAATTGAAGTGACACTTGTTCGTGGCTTATGCTGCAGTCCATTGCCGTTCGGACGTCGATATTTCCGAGTTGGTATTGCCGGCTTCCAATCTATATGCGTCCCAGTGCATCTTCTGAGGAAAACATAATGTATGCGTCCGCAGCAGATGTTCATGGCAAGTCTCTAAACTTCACCATTAAACATCTACCGTACCTACAGGCCACATGCCTATCAGTTTAGGCTATTTGGCCACAGTGCCATTAGTGAAGAGAAACACTGACACTAGAGCATCTGATTTAACAGATTATCACACTAAAAGAGATGGAAGAAGTGGTCTATAGTTTACCGGATGCTTGCAAATATGTTTCACAACAAAAAATGCTAAATTACTGTAAATAAGAATATTGAAGATGTTTTTGCTTATTGCCAACTGTGCTCACGCCACCACATTACTCTTTTCAAACATTCAAACTTTTCGATTTGGAATTCTGACTTGAAAGAGCGTTTATTGCAGTTTTTTCCGTGTCTGAGGTATTTTTTTTGAGTTCCGAGTACAATGGATTGCATCATTAGTCCACCAGAGAACAACCTCTGTTGTAATATTCACATGGTCTGTATGCTCTTATGTTCCCCATAAGTCCTGTTCTAGTCCATTTTTCCTCTGTTTTCCCAGCTGACTTAGTCCATGTTTCTCCTGTGTTCCATGTTTTCCCAGCTGACTTAGTCCATGTTTCTCCTGTGTTCCATGTTTTTCCCTCTCCCAGTCCGTGTTTTACTTGTGTTCGGTTGCTCTTCACTGTCAGTAGCTGTGTTTACATGGGCCCTATTATTCCGATTGTAATCGGGTTAAAAGCCCAACCCGAAAGAAAATGCTCCACATAAACACCATGATTGGAAAAGAAACGGCCAACCCGATTTATTCCGAAGCAGAGAGATAGTATAATCCGATCCAAGACCTGATTGAAAGAAGAATTCTACCATGTGAACGGTTAAACCTGATAACGTCCGGGTTGCACTTTACGTCTTTCGTTTTGTGTGATGCCAGTAAACTACTCTGCACAGCCACTGTACAATGGAGGTATTATAATAACAGTAGAGATAGAGGTCATAGAGAGATAAGCTATGCAGTGGTAAACAGTAGAAGTTGTTTTAGAACTTATTGTAAGGGATAAAAGAATATATATTTAGTTTGTGATTATTTAAACAGACAATTCCATTGCATATTACTCATGCGAGGCTTTAGACATTTATAGTGTATTTTCTAACATTCTTGCATCATGTTTAATTAATCATTCAACAAGTTATTCACTGACGTTTTTCCACCTCTGCACTTAATCTTTTATGTTTTTTCCTAATTTGGATATTCCTGGAAGCAAGAAAAACATTATTGGTAAAAAATAGACATTATTTAGTGGTAATGTAATCCCACGACTGTATTCTCAAGTTTTTCTCTGCTGTCAGTGCAGGTTCGACATATAATGCTCAGAAGTGAAACTGGTTTATTTTGGCCTGACAGCAAACCCTGGCCTGAAGAGGAAAGGCTCGCTCAGAGTAAATCAAGGAGAAAATAAGCAGGTTTGAATTATTTTCAAAAGCCAGTGTGCCATTAAACCATCTACTGTAGCACAGACCCGTGGCAGCTGCTCGTTCCATCATACTAGTCTTGTTCTTAATATCAGCACCTCTTGGAAGGTATACAAACTATCAGAAGAGCAGGAAGCACAATAGCTCATCTACAGCAGCATTATATTGGAGAGGAGACTCCATAATGGCATTAACATCAAGTGCAAGCAAAAATAAATGCTCTGACGAAACTAAAATTGAGAGACTTCGATCGAAAACTTAATCCTCAAAACCATGTAGCCATATTTAAGCAAAGCATTCAACAAAGGGACTGATTTCTTTCCTGAGACAATGGATTTGAAATGACTGCGACCCTAGCCGGCCCTGTGCCACTTGTGTGGGTACGTTAAGTTCTGCTCAATAGCTCAAGCGTCCTCCTCAACGCCCACCACAATCTTGTGTTTGAAAGGGGGGGGGAGGGGGGGGAATAATAATAAAAGAGCAGTAATCTGCATCGTTTGATAATCAACACCATTCTAGAGCCTTGGTGTCTCCCCAACTCACTGTTTGTCCTACACACTAGTCTCCGTTTCATCTTGTCTCCCTCTCCCTGGCTCTCCCCCTCCCCTCCCTCACCCACTCCTATGTCTTTTCCTTTACATCAGTCTCTATGATTAGTTAAACGGGTGCCAGAGGATAACTGTGACCCGTTTAATTTGAGCTCTGAGCTACAGGGAGCAGAGAGGGGGCCCTGCGATTCTCCACACTCCCATCCCGGAGCGAACGGGGAAGTGGAGGGTGAGAGAGAAGCTGTTGCCATGACTACCTGCTGGCAGCTTCTCCCGTTGTATTTCCGAGAGCACTTACTGTTCCCTCTCGGCCCGACGCCTGGGAGGGAGGAAGAGGGCAGGGGAGAGAGAGAGAGAGAGAGAGAGAGAGAGAGAGAGAGAGAGAGGGAGAGAGAGAGAGAGAGAGAGAGAGAGAGAG
>JAODUH010000014.1:1180093-1191686 GCA_027564835.1 Typhlichthys subterraneus | reverse complement strand
CAACACACCTGATTCTAATGACTGGGTTGTTATCAGGCTTCAAAATACCAATTCATTAGAATCAGGTGTGTTGGAGCTGGGAGACACCTAAAACATGCAGGGCAGCGGCCCTCCAGGACTGGAATTGAATAGCCCTGGTCTAGTTTGACATAACACACAGACACACACACACACACACACACACATGCGCTCGTTTTCTAGAGTTTCCGCTCAGCACCTCAGATGTGTGTGTGTCTGTGTGTGTGTAACGGCTATGGCTTTAGTGCAGCTGTGATTAACTGTGGAATGTGTGGTGTGTGTGTGTGTGTGTGTGTGTATATACTGATATTGCAGAGGAAATGTCATTTTTAATTTTGCTGATAATCTAAACACCCCTGCATGAATACACATTATTGAACCACATAGAGAAATATGACCCTTCACACCTTTAATTTCTTAAAAGCTGGGAAAAAGAATAGACTGGTTGGTGTAACTCTAATGAGATGCTATAGCACCATCTAGTGGTAAATACACTGATACTGTTTTTTTTATTTTTTATTTATTGTTTATTATCATGGTATTTCAATACAATTATCATTAATTGTCTCCTCTCAGGTATTTCAGAGGTGTTTCAGAGGATGACAGGCAGGCATTTATATTGTTGTAACTTCTTCTTCTTTATCTCTTTTGCAGCTCCATGTCCCCATTTGGTATTGAAAGCATACGGCGCCCCCGGAGGTCAGAGAGTCCCGACTCCAAAAAGAGACGCATCCACAGGTGTGACTTCGAAGGCTGCAATAAGGTGTACACCAAAAGCTCCCACTTAAAAGCACACCGAAGGACACACACAGGTCAGTTTGGTGATCAATGGTATCAGAACTTCGTCTTTTCGCCCCCGCTTCAACACACTCGGTATTTCACACTTTAAATAATTATGAATTCTGGCTTGTGACGAAAAGAGAGCTGAACCGGAAGGCAATTAATACCGGGCAATTTTCGTTCCTACCCTCACCTATGGTCATGAAGGGTGGGTCATGATTGAAAGAACAAGATCACTTGGGACAAGCGGCCAGAATGGGTTTTCTCAGGAGGGTGGTTTACAATGTTTACAGTGCAAGAACAATCTACTTACTTTTTAGTAATTTGAAAAACATATATCTAATGTATTACAGAGCATTAAGCTACTCAGCATGTGCTCCATTCTCACATTGTTTGCCTCCCAACATGTGCACATTTGTAAAACACATTTCTATTTTTTACCGTTACACTAGCAAGATACTTGATTCTAAGTTATTTGAAAAATGTGTATTTTTTACAGTGCAGTAACAATCTACTCACTTGTATGTTATTTGAAAAACATATATCTTTTAACAAGCCATTTGCTTCTTACAATTACACTAGCAAGATTCTCGATTCTAAGTTATTTGAAAAACATGTATTTTTTCCAGTGCAGTAACAATCTACTCACTTGTAAGTTATTTGAAAAACATATATATTTTAACAAGCTACTTGCTTCTTACTCATCATTTTTTACAGTGTAGTTCTGTGTTTCCCTCCGCAGGTGAAAAGCCATACAAATGCACCTGGGACGGATGCACGTGGAAGTTCGCCCGCTCCGACGAGCTGACGCGGCACTACAGGAAACACACCGGTGTGAAGCCCTTCAAGTGTGCAGACTGTGACCGCAGCTTCTCCCGGTCCGACCACCTGGCTCTGCATCGGCGCAGACACATGCTGGTCTGAAGGAGGAGAGAGTTACACCTACACCTGTGGGCAGGGGGGGGAGGGCGAGGGGGAGGCAGGGTCTCCCCGTGAAAGTGTTTCAGCTGGCCTGGACACACACACACACACACACGCACACACACACACACACACACATGCACACGCACACATAAGATGTATACAGTATATGCACACACACATACACAGTATATGCGCGCGCGCACACACACACAGACAGACACACATGCACACGCCCACACTCGCAGTCACACACACACATATACAGACACAAATGCATGCACACACACATGCACAGTAAACTTATTCACACACGCACTCACTCGCAGACGCACACGGAGCTTGTCGAGCACAAAACAGGGTTGCTTCAGGATGCCCTTCGGTCGGACGGAGTGGACGGCAGGATGTTTTTTGTTGTGGCAGTTTTGTTTGGAGCTGAACGCAACTCTTCTCTCGTCTTTTGCAGCACTGTTCGTAAATGTTTCACTTTCATTTTTAAAGTCTAACTTGTGATCTTCATTTGGACGAAGAGCAGTCACGACTATTTCCTTTTGGATTCCCCGATTCCAAAGGCTGCTTGTCAGGCGTTCATAATGTGAAAGACCCCAGCTGAGTCCTGAGAAACAAGGCCACATGTTTAAGCCTGGATTGGTCCATAGGATAGACTTGGTTTTACCCACAGACAGTATTGTCTCCGTTTCCTGCCATAGTCCATCAACTCTGCGTGTCTGGATTTTGGCCACCAGAGGGCGTAGTCCACTTATGGATGTTTACCTTCTACTGCTGGATATTGCAGAGCATGTTAAGCGGCAGTGAAAGAAAACCTCAACCTCCCAAGACAAGCAAAACAACAAATGCTATTCAGTAGTAAAGGCACAACCAGCATAGACTGTCAGCGACTCATAGACATCATCTTTAGACCATAAAGTTTAAAGCAGTGAAAACTAGGTATGCATAACACACACATGGTATGCAATCCACCCAACCACAAAAACCAACTTAGCTTTGGTCCTCACGATGTCCAACAGACCCCAAAATTCTTCTTTTGTGAATTTATTTGTGCTGTGATTAGCAATCAGTAAAGTGCAATCGTTTAGTTTTTGCAATAGATTCAGTATGACAACTTTGTTTCTTTTTTTTTATTTTTGTGCGTTTCTTTGCTTTTTTTAAACCCGCTTTGATTATGTTCAATATGCAGAATGATCAACCCCTCCTGTTCAATGAAGTTTGAAACAATCAGTGAACGTATCCCGTATGTGAAGAAAGGCACCTTACAGACTCACTATCTTTTATATTGACTTCATTATCTTCTATGTTCTTAGCTGTTATCAACAGCATTTTGGGTTTGTGTTCTTGTACAACACAATACTGGCTACAGTGCCGATGCTACCCACAGTCTAAAATGGACTACAGTGTTATGGCATTGGTGTGGCTTTCAGAGTTATAATACAGAGCAATATTTAGCGAGCAAGGTGATGAGGTAAACCAGCCTGTTGCCTTTGTTCTATTTGCTGATGTCAACAAAGGTCTGCAATCATGGATTCTTTTCCAAATGTGCCACCTCCTTAACCTGTACTACGTGTTACAACACAAGCACATCTCATGTCTGTAGAAAGTACAGTCATGCACTGCTAAAAAGAAAACAATTCTGAAAAAGGTTCAAGTTACATGTTACCTGAAATCTGTTAGGTTTGCCTGAAAGATAATGTTATGTACATTCAATATGGAAAGTCCCAGCTGAATGAATATGACGTTATTTCACTTGAACACATCAGAGTAAAGAAACAGTGTCACATACGTATATTAAACAACAAAATTACTTGTTACAGTGCATACTGTACACGTCAGAGTTGTCCTTATCTGTCGAAGAGGAGGAATAATACCTACAGACATGCCTAAAGCACATATAGAACATCAAACATATGTAAATGTTATAAATATTTAAATGGGTTCACATCAACTGTGCCCAGACTGGAATACTTGCTAGGAATATATAATGTTGTTAAAACATAAATAACTACTAATTCCATTTGTTTTTTCTCAATCAATTTAAAATAGCACACACCTGGGATATCCTCGTAAACGTCAATGTCCGTAAGCTCTCCAAATATAAAAGTAGAGCATGAGCATCTAATAATAAGAACTACGCACTGCTAAATGCAGGTTATGGACTAAAGCCAGTAAATGATAACAGCACCCCATTCACCCACAGATAATTACACCCATGCACTTCAAACACCCTTCATAGCAACAGAGTAAGTAAGCGAAACTACGACATTCAACTACACAAATTCATTGTCAGTGTACAACCTCTCTCTGCATTAATGATAAACTGTAATGTATTTTGTCATATTTATGTATATTATTTGTGCACGTGATTATGCCCAGTTGTATTATCATTTTGGCAAAGCATATCAGCACCTTGTTTATTAGTATAATATTCAAAATTATTTTATTTCAGATCTCAATTTATACGCAAATAATCATTTTATCATCAATATACTGTGTAAAACATTCTATGATTGAGGGGCACTTCAATATGGCATATAACTATTTTATGTAAAAATTATCTTTTGAAATGTTGTAATATATGTGATAGTGAAAAAACTGAGTTCCACAGGCTGTATATAAATTGGAAAAATAGGGCTTTTGATTAGTAGATACAGGACATACGTTTATACATGTAAAGTCTTTTTCAGAGACTGTAATTTATCTAATTTGATATACAGTGAAATGGGGCTGATGGTATTTGCTGAGGCAGTCATTTTTAATCCCATAAATTTCCATAGTATGCGATGTTATGTAACAGTTTGCTTTGATTTGTGGTTGACTAAATTTACATCAAAATCTTTCTTTTCTAAGGCTGAAGCAGTGTCCAAGATAATGAAAACAGATTTTCTATACACTGACCATATCAAGGTACTGATTCCCCATGGAAACACAATCAACAACAACCAGTCTGACCTTGCATGCCTTAATCCAGTTTATTTTTAATGTCAATTTGACTTGAAGATGGCGGCCTGCAGGACAGGGATTATTGTGTGTTCCCCTCCAGTGTCTCCTTAAAGCATAATTTTGTAACGGTAACCAGGGTCAAAGTTATGCAATAACTCATAAATAGTGCCTCATATCACAACTTGTAATATCAATTGCTCTGAGCTCTGAGTTTCAATTTCAAAATATATGTTCAAATGAATACAAACAAAAAACATGGATTTTGTAAAAGCACAGACGATGTTATGCAAATCTGACCTCTAATGTATAACTTTTGTTTTTGCACTGAGCCTGTTATTGTTTTAAAGTTGTCATTGTCCCGTAACATTTCCACATGCTGTTTTTATCCCTATTAATACTTTGTTTGCAATAAGTCACTCGCCACGAGGGGAACAAACAACATTATTTCCTCCTGATGTTTCAAATTCAACACAGTAATTCCATTGAAGACAATTACAATCTTCTACTGAATATGCTGTGTCAACAATCGGCAAGGTAGAGTGACTCCTTTGTGAATGAACACTGATCTTAACACTTTTCTATTGGTTCAATATCTATTTACTTCCTGTGTAACATCTGCAGTTTTATTTCCGCTTTTTGAACAGTTTAAGTAGTGAAGCCAATGCCCATGTTTGAAGTTTGCTGATATTACGTACAGTAATTGTTGTTCCTGTATTTATGTAAAGTGGGTGTATTGTAAATATATTCAGATCTTTTCACTCTTACCGTAAAATATAATTGTGATATTGCTCAGCATTGCTTCAAAATGGAGATTCTTCTCATGGAATTCTGTGTCTGCAAAAGAAAGATATTATTCTTGATATTTTTCAAAGTGTCAAGAACAGGTGTCATTTTCCATTGCATTTTCTTTTCCTTTCTCCAACAGTTGTTTGAATATCCAGTCTGTGTTTTTGCTCTTTTCTCTGTATTTTTCATATGGGTGGAGCTGTGAAATTAAAACATTCAAACATTATACATGTATATTAATATGAATGGAGGCATGAAGGCTAATAAAGTTGCATTTTGTATGTAACACGGGTAAAAGCATAGTCACTGCTTGTGTGTGTGTGTGTGTGCGTGCGCTTATGATATGGGCAGACATCTGGAGCATTCAGAAACCCAATCGTATTAGCAGTCTTTTCAAATAGTGAGACGTAGTCGTATTCGCAGCTTACAGCTTACTGCAGATACATTTCACTACAGGGAGGGACATCAAGGTTCTGAATCACCTTATACCTGCAAGGTACACACATATAAACTACATGAACAATTACTGAGCCTGTAAAATAATACATGTGCAGATGCATGTTCCACCACATACAGTAAGCACCAAATGCTCTGAGTCTTCTTCACCAAACACAACAAATCACTAATTTACTTAACTTCAGTACATTAGAATTATTTACTGTTGCTATAAATACAAAAATATATACAATCAATATTAACATCTAATCTAACTGGAGTGAATAATATTTGTATTACGACTCGTGTGTGTGTGTGTGTGTGTGTGTGTGGATTCCAGTCCACGCTGTATTATTGCATGTCTGGATTATTCCTTCTGCTTCACATGCCAAAGCTATTCAAAATGAGCCCAAAAGCAAATAAAGGTGAGTCCATAACCACCTTTGCTGAAGCTGCAGGGAACTTTTACTAGTTTGAGCATGCTGAAACACCTTTATGACTGGCACAACAGGCTTATGTTGGCATCTCACTTCCCCCGAGTGAGTCATTTCATTGGCACTTTTCCAGTTAAATCAAAACGAGTATAACGCCTAGCTATTTTTGATGGGGGTGCTGGACGTATGCATTTCAAAAATCTAATAAGGTTCAAATAAGGTTGTGAATAGCGTTATCCAAATATTTTTCAACAGCAAACTTGTGTTGTGTGCACAGTACACACACACACGTCATTGCTACTGTTTTTATTTATTATTAATGCATTTATACATGTATTAATGTGCATTGTCCCTGATCAATAAACCTGAAATAAAATCAAATTAGATTTATAAAAAGAAAGGTAATTAATGTATAGAGAACACCAATAAAATATTCACAATGCGTAAATCTCATACAAGACACACCAACACTCATTCAAATCTAAAACATACATTTCTTATGAAATAATTACATACTAGAAAACATAACATCTGCTGCTACAGCAGTAGGTCTTTAACATAACTACTAAAATTGTATACAATAAAAAAAAAAAAGCATTGTAAATAGGACGATAGATCAAACATTGATCAAAACAATATTCACTCAGCACAAAACTTTATTTTTTTCACGTTGACAGACACATTGGTCTTTTTTTGCTGGATTTATTGACCACTACACCAAACAGTGTATAACCATATTATCAATGAAAAATGTAAGCATGATAAAGGAAAAAAGAAAAACATAAAAAATAGTGCAACATCCCAACTAACTAAATATTCTTTAAGCCTGCCCTAAAAAATATGCAGCTGAAATAAAATGTGTATATATTAGCATACCCAAATATAAATCAGTGGATCCTATGCAAAAGCAGATACAAAATATATACACACACACACAAACACATCTGAACAAATCATAGAAACTGGAAACAGTTAAACATTAAATATTCAAATTGTAAATTAATTTGGTCATAAATAGAAAATGTTTCAACGCCCACTAATTAATGTATATGAGAAATCTGAAATCTAAACAAAGGAAGCAAACCTTCAATATTATTTCGCATTGAATAATACCCGATGGGACCCAAAAGGAAACCCGAACATAAAAAAGGCACTTTAAAAATTTTGTCAGAGACCAAAATGACAACATAAACCTGACTGAGGGAGAAAAATAATAAAGTAAAACTTATAACCACATCTACATTGCATTATAAGGGCATTTGTGCAACAAAATCACTGGTAATTGTATGACAAAGCTGAACATGAAGACTGTAGTGATTTTAGACATACAGTACAGGCATTTCATTAGGTCATTTTATACTGCTATATTTGTTTGGTCATCCGCTGGCCTCAATAAACTAATCCATGCAATGTTAGACCATTAAAGCTATAAAGCAAAGATAGACCAGCTAGAAAACAAAAATAAATAAAATAAAATAATAATAAATTGATGCTCACACAGGTGACCAATCTACAACATAAACAATTATTCAGATTCTTAGGAACACGTAGAATAAACACAATTGTATATATTCATATATTCACTAGTTGTATCATACAGAATCTGATGATTCTAATGATTATTTGTCTGGCTGGCAAAAATCCACATTTGACTTTGAGTAACAAATATTTTTCTGTACGCCTATTTACTCTACTATTATACCATAATATGCCATTTACTATATACTTTTTCATTTACTAGCAAATACCCCTATTATGCATTATGGATATGGTTTCTTCACAAAATGTATAAAAAAATCTGTTGTGTTTCATACAGTATTTCAAAAGATATTACATTGATATTTACATCAGTTAAGTAAGTAAATAGAACAAATTAAGTAAATATACCTCAAAGAATATTCTGTATTTTATCATTAACTTAGAAAGATGATTTTAATCATCAATACCATACATCTTGGCAGGATTTCCTGATAGGTTGTATACCCCAACATACTGTACAGTACATTTGTTAATTTAAAAAGGCAATAACATAGCATTTAAAAAAATAAAGGAAGAACTAAATAATTTACGGAACTTTGTGGGCCAGCACTCCTCAGATCATTTTCCTTATAAATACTCAATAAATGTTCAATTTAGAGATATGTTGTAGCCAAACAAAAAAAGTTTGAATTGCATTATACAACTTGAGGTGTACACGCGCGAGTGTGTGCGCGCGCGCAAGTGTTTGTGTGCGGCCAGGGGTTGGGGAGTGTTCTCTAGCTCTGATGCCTCTTCATGTGAAGGGCCAGGTGGTCTGAGCGAGAGAAGCAGCGGCTACACGTGGCACACTGGAACGGCTTGGCGCCCGTGTGCTTCCTGAAGTGGCGAGTCAGCTCATCGGAGCGAGCGAAGCGCCACTCACATCCCTGCCAGGAGCACTGGTAGGGCTTCTCCCCTGCAACGCAACACACAACAGCAATCAGGTTTAGCATCACAGGACTAATGCTATGCTATACAGCAGGGATGTTTGTCATCAGGGGTTAGCATCACAGGACTAATGCTATACAACAGGGACATTAGCCATCAGGGTTAGCATCACAGGACTAATGCTATGCTATACACAGGGTTAGCATCACAGGACTAATGCTATGCTTTACAGCAGGGACAATAGCATCACAGTACTAATGCTATGCTTTACAGCAGGGATGTTAGCCATCAGGGTTAGCATCACAGGACTAATGCTATGCTTTACAGGAGGGATGTTAGCCATTAGGGTAAGCATCACAGGACTAATGCTATGCTTTACAGCAGGGACGTTAGCCATCAGGGTTAGCATCACAGGACTGATGCTATGCTTTACAGCAGGGACATTAGTCATCAGGGTTAGCATCACAAGACTAATGCTATGCAATACACAGGGTTAGCATCACAGGAATAATGCTATGCTTTACAGCAGGGACGTTAGCATCACAGGACTAATGCTATGCTTTACAGCAGGGACGTTAACCATCAGGGTTAGCATCACAGGACTAATGCTATGCTTTACAGCAGGGACGTTAGCCATTAGGGTTAGCACCAGAGGACTAATGCTATGCTTTACATCAGGGACGTTAGCATCACAGGACTGATGCTATGCTTTACAGCAGGGACGTTAGCATCACAGGACTGATGCTATGCTTTACAGCAGGGACGTTAGTCATCAGGGTTCGCATCACAGGACTAATGCTATGCAATACACAGGGTTAGCATTACAGGACTAATGCTATGCAATACACAGGGATAGCATCACAGGACTAATGCTATGCTATACAGCAGGGACGTTAGACATCAGGGTTAGCATCACAGGACTAAGGGTATGCTTTACAGCAGGGACGTTAGCCATCAGGGTTAGCGTCACAGGACCACTGCTATGCAATACAGCAGAGACATAGCCATCAGGGTTAGCATCACAGGACTGATGCTATGCAATACACAGGGACAGCATCACAGGACTAATGCTATGCTATACAGCAGGGTCATCAGCCATCAGAGTTAAAGCAGGGTCAGTCATTTTTGAGAACTCTTGCTAAATTCGAGCTCAAAACAATATTCCTCCGCGGTGCCGCACCACACACCGAAACGCACTGTGAAGCGAAGTTGCAGGCTGCTACTACAGCTTTGATGATATGAGCATTGTTCACCACTTTGTTTATGTTTACATTTATGGAGCCAGAGCTGTGTGGATTTATCGGATTCTTTTTTCAGCAGGCACAAAGAACGGTAAAATAACTAAATGCGAGGAGATATTTGGTGAATTTGACAAAATTATTTTACAATTAACTTGCAATAGCTGACTTTACCTTAAAACATAATGACCACTGCTATACAGCAAGGACATTAGCTATCACAGTTACCACAGGACCACTGCTAATCTCTAGGTTTGATGCTCGCATTTACCAAACCAAATGAATGACGGCATGGTAACGTAGTCCTACTGTTGGGTTTATGGCCGGTTTCAAGGACATGGATTAAGCCTAATCCAAGAATAAATCAAAAATTCAATGAAGGTATCCATTGAAAAAGTTTCCATGTTGATACTAGCCTGCCTGCTTTATTTTGCAGCACTCAAAATGTTAGCATCCTACACGAAGTCTAACTCGCCACTGAGCCTCGTTCTCTGCCCTCCGGATTAGTTCAGCAAGCTACATAAAATGAAGGCACCATGCACCCGGCAACGCAGCAACAGGCACCAAACTGGTCAGTCAATCAATCCACCGCAAAGCACCGCAACCACTTGTCTTGTACTCTGTCGCCGACGTGAAATTATTCTGGAATTATGTCTGAACATTCTAAATAGTGCGTCGCGTTCGATGTAAATGGTGTGACGCGAAAATATCGCCCTCCATTATTTTTGCTTTTTTGCGTCTCGCTTGGTGTTAAAGGGCCTTATGACGAGGCTCAATCCATGTGAAACAGACCCTTAAAGTTAGCAAATTAAAGAAAGTGTAATATAATTTAGGAAGATTTGACGTTAGCTAGCCAAGATAAAGTTACCTGACACTCAACTTGTTCCATTGCTGTGGCTGGAGATGATACTCATGCAAGTAAGCCCTATAACGTCGTTAACAAGCGTTACAGCCATATAATAGAACTAAATGATGTAGCGTTTAAAAGGTAGTCAGCTACTGCAAGATAAATGTAAGATAATATACTAATTCAACAAATATGTCCTTGCATTTTGCTAGTTTTAGTAGTTCTGTGAATGCTGGAAAAAAAAATTATCTGATACTTCTAACCAGCCATGACTGTAAATATTACCATACACAAATTGGTGAACACTGCTCATTGACAAAGCCGTAGTTTACGCTTTGCTTCAGAATGCATTTATAGGTGTGAGGTGCCACCACGGAGGACTGCGGATCGCTACCGTTTTGATTTGAGCTCGAAGTTAGCAAGAATGACTGACCCTGGGTCTTTCCGGACTGTTTCTCCTGCCCGCGGACTGCAGGCAGAGTTAATCTGCCCCGCCCACCAGCACTCTTCATGCAAGTTGCTCATGATAACCGTTGTACTGCACTGATCATGCAGTATGGACATGAAAACATACATACACTGTATATATAATATATTAACATATTATAACAACAATCGAAGCGAGCAATATAGGATGTTAAATATCTGTCTGCGAGGAATAGTGGCATGGGGGTGGGGCTAAGAAACAAGCTAACGTTTTCTTTTAAAATTATTATGTAGTGTTTAACCTGCTTCTACAACGTATTTCCATTGGACTCTAGCACACTTGTAAC
>JAODUH010000014.1:1128359-1179993 GCA_027564835.1 Typhlichthys subterraneus | reverse complement strand
TATATGGAGCTCCAGGAGGCACAGGCCTGTTGTCAGAGGGCAACAGTCAGCTACAGGTCCAGCCATGGCTCAATATTGAAAGAAAGAAAAAAAAAAATGACTAACCCTGCCTTTAATGTAATTATGACTAACCCTGTGTTTAAGGTCCTTACTACTATCTTAACTAGGTGGCTAGGCTGAGGCTATCTTCCTTGCAGTTCGTCATACACTCTGAGGTGAGTGAAATGTGCGCTGCAGAGCTTCTGGTATTGCTAACTTGTCAATCGCTTGCTTTGTTTATTGCATTGTAGGCTGCCACAGTTCACACAAACATATACACACAACCAAATAAATTAAAAAAAATACACACACACACAAACATGTACACACACACGGGGGAGGGGGGGGGGGGGGGGGTGTATGGTGTATTGGGGGTTATGTGATTTGCCAGAAGTGAGATATGGGCCCAGTCTGTCAGTGAACAGAATGCATCTGCATGCCAAATGCAGTCTTCTGCCTGGCAACGTAACACAGCTCCTCCCCAAAATTAGAAGTGGGGTCTCGTGACATTCCTCTGCTGAGTTAACAGGAAGATGATTTACCTGTGTGGGTCCGAAGATGAGCTTTCAAATGAGAAGACTTGGTATACACCTTCTTGCATCCTAAAAGAAAAAGACAACGTGTGTCACATGTGTGTTGTATTAGCATACAAATACAGCTTCTGCTGAAAATATAGTTTCACTCAACTGAGGATATTTGTGGTGACTGGATGCAATATGTATGTATGTATGTATGTGCCTGTCACAATAATTATTACATCCTTATATGGACATGATGACCTCAATCATTTGTAGAGGTCAATAATATTGCCTCTTACATGCATGTTGCTGAGAAAGTTATGTTGCTGTCGTGCATTCGTCTACCTCGCAGGCAGCGCTCCACACACACACACACACACCGACAGGTGAAGAAGTGTTCCTCAAGGTTTTAATAGCCGTTTTCCCAGACTATGTTTGGAAGAATAAATGCAAAAATGTTTCAAATTTATTTTTTTTTTTTTTTCATAGTGTCAAGGTTTATTATTAATACTTAGCCAAGCAATTAAATTGGTTTAAGAAATTGATTGGTTGAACAATTGATGTCACAACAATGTTTACATGATTCTGACAATAATATAGTTTATCGCAATTATTTCTGTGACAATATCTCGTCCAACAAAAATAGTTATCGTGCCAGGCCTATAAATATAAATACACATATCCTGTACAAATACCCTGTCCTAAAAATGTTTTATAAACACTTGTGTAAGTTTACTACAGCAAGTTTTATACCAAATACTGTAACTATAGCTATTAGAAAGGTACATTTTGCTTAAATGTAGGTCATAAAGAAAATGTAAATTGTAAAACGCAAGCCTGATGAATAGCGTTGATGGAATGCTGCCCTCAATATTCTAACAGAAAGTTGTTTGCTTATTGTAACTAGTGTATTACCTAATAAGCTACAGTATGGACAAATTAACCAATTGTAAATAAGGGTTCCCACTCTAAGTTAAATGTCATTTTCCCTGACGTTCACTGCCTGACTCAAAATAAATTATTTGTGAACGCATTGTGCAAAGTGTCCACACACACAGTATTTTGTTTTTGTTACATGTTCTACTTTGTAAAGTGTCTTTGGGTCATTGAAAGGCGCTATACAATACAACGAATTATAATTTATGGGCTTTTAATTAAGCTGGAACAGCACTTTGTTTTATCAAAGAAACCGTCTTCCACAAGACTACAGTTTTCGTCCTGCTGTTAATGTCACTGTTGTAAGGGACAGAAAAGAGTGGGATTGCACTCAACATATTCTGCTCTGCTGCTCACTCGATCTTGTAAACCAGAACCATATCCATATGAAATAGACAGTTGCTTGTTGCTGTCTTGCCCTGTACATAAGTCTTCCTCCATGGTGCTCTTGAAAACGTGTTAATGAGTAGGGAAAAACATGTTAATAAAGTAGGGGCGGAGTTAAGCCATGCGGAGAGTGACAGCAGAGATTTGCAACAACTAGTACTGCTTCATTTCGGGGAATACAAATGAGTAGACACACAAACAACGCAATAGGCCAAGTTATGCTTCTGCGTTTAAGCTATGCTGCAACCCACAGACTGGCTATGCCGTAGCCTGACGCACACTTCTCCAAAAATGTAACTACCAGTCCATCCATCAATGCAGTCAACAACCGTTCTGGATGCAGGCCCATATGCCAGAGTGCTTTGGAATTATGGATCTTTATAACAACTCCCTTTGACAATCCTGGTATATTTATTAGATTAGCTGGAAAGAAAATTGTGGATATGCTTTCCTGAGCATTATAAACCAAGACTACAATGCACATGTCAAGGCGGGGATTTCCCTGTGGAAATTCCTTGTTGTTCAGGTAGCTGTGATAAATAAAATTTTCTAATTGTTTCTTATGATCTATGATGTAACTAAGAGTCGCTGGAAATAAATGTTTTCCCATGTTTATTTCAAAGCGCTTATAGTGGGACATGCATACTATACAGTATGCATGCAGTCAACGCGCACAAATCCAATGCAATATGCTTACAACGGCGTAAGCTACGGCATAGGCATGGCGCAGAAGCATAAATTGGCCTTAAGTCATACACACCATCATAGACAACATCTGAGTTTGCTTTTTTTTGTCGTGTCTGAGCTATTGGGAGAAGCAAAGCACGTCTCATGCCAACTTAACTTAAAAGTTATTTGACCACTTAAATACACAGTGTTCCCAATATAGTAATATACTACATCGCACGTAGAACATGTCGCGATACATCGGGTTTGTTCAATATATCGCTCACCCCTATGTACTACTCATGTAAGCATTCAGACCAATAATTTAACGATTTGTTAAGACATCTCAAAATGTAACGCCCTGTAATATTTGATGAATGGAAACTGAAATGTAAACATGCTGCAAATAAAATTCCCTGATATTCCTTGATTCAACCCAAAACATTATCAAATTCCCTGACTTTCCATATCTAGAATACTGTATATAATATTCTGTGATATTCCACAAGTTCCGTAACCAGTGGGAACCCTGTAAATGTTTTGGATAAAATCCTCAGCTAAATGCTGCAAATGTAATATGTAAAACTACTAGTGTTAGCGATGCAACGGCTAAACTACAAAAGTCTCATATATTCACCTGGAACGTTGCAGTGGTGAATCCGCCTTCTCTCCAGATCTGGATTACTCCTGCGGCTACACTTGCCGGGAGCCGGCTGGGCCGACACTGGGGAGAGTGGGCTGAAACCAAGTGCGGAGGAGACCACTCCTGGTGTCTGCGTTGGCTGTCCCGGCTGCAGGCCTGAACCCCGAGAGGCCCCGCCAATGCCAGAGGTTTGGCTTTGGCGGGGGCCAATGCCAGAGGTTTGGGCAGGATGCATATGCACGTTCCGGATGCCCGTCAGGCTGGCGCCGTGCCCCAGCCCGCCACCGGGGGTCAGCAGCGTCAGCTTGGAGGCGATGCTGGCTTCGTAGGAGGGCGGCGGGGAGAGGTTGTGGAGGAGCTCCTTTCCCCGGTCGGGGCTGGCCGGCTCGGAGCTAGGCGGCGACGGCGGCAGGTAAGCGGGCCTGCGCGGGCGGCCAGAGCGCGGGCCTAAGGCGTAGCCCTCGCAACGCGGGCCGCCCACAGGCCTGACGCCTCCCTGGATGGAGCCCGCGTGGACGGGGAGGCTCAGAGGGGCCGCAGGTGCTCCGTTCCCCACAAAGGTCCCGTGAACCAGCTGCTCCAGGTCGGCGTTCAGCAGCTGGAACAGCGGCAGGTCATGAAAGTCGGCGGAGGAGGACGGCGGCGGCACTTCCTGCTTAATGAAGACGCCGCCGCAGCCTCCGCCGCTGCTGGCGGCCGACCCGAAGACGCCGGGGTACTCCTGCAACACCGGTGACACACCGTTGCCTTGGCAACCGGGGTGCATCGGGGCGTGGGAGAGGGGCTCCGTCTTGACGGGCCGGTCGGGCCTACACAGGCCCGGGTGCAGGTAGGCCACGTCTGGGAGCAGCAGGCTCATGTTGACGCTGTACGGGGAGCCTAGGTCCTCAGTGAAGGAGGGCTCCAGCATTGGAGCACCGTTCCTGCACAGCCGCTTGCTCTCCACCGCCCCCTGTGGACAGGAGGTCAGGTAGCCGTCCATCTCCAATTTAACCTGAAAGGGAAAATTATCTTTGAGACAGCAGGCTGTCTGTGATGTCAGGAAAGGGGTGGGGGGGGGGGGGGGGGTAGGCAGGCATAACATAATGCACATTATGACAAAGACCAAATAGGCTACTGTAGGTGTTTCATATGAGGCTGATAGGCGAGATGTCACTGATCACTGATATTTACAGTAGGCTACTAAGGAGAGGAAAATGTGATCATGTTGTAGTCAGTTCAACGTTGAGTGGCCCATGTTACATTCCCACCTCTCCTGTAAAAAAAAAATACCACTCATTCCAGCTAGGGCCCAGAAAACACCAGCTGACTAACGCAAAACCACAGTCTCCCGAAATGCTCGCTCTTATTTGCTGATAACAATCTTGTAGACCAAATAACAAGACATGTCTGCCTCTTCTACTAAAGAATTCACCATATTGGTTAATACAGAGTACTGTAGGCTATATGGTAAATGGGCTGAATGCGTCTCCGCCACTGCAAACGCGACCACAAAGAACTTATTTTGGTTGCCCGCCTCCCGGCATTTACTGTACGTGTGGGCCCGCTTGTCTGGGCTGTATGGAAAGCCATATATATATATGGTTGTAAAGGAGTAAAACATTGCCGTCCACAGTTGCTTCGCAGATGACCGCTCTCAACTTTTAAGAACGGTTGCAGTGTGCGTCACGTCGGAGCCTTTGCCATTTAAACAATTTACATTTTTTCCCGACATAGAGCCTCTTCAAATAAGGTCAGCATCAAGCTCTGTGCCATTCGGAGTTATTTTCACCAGAAATAACCACCATAGCCTTCCCCCACTATTAGTCTTACCTACGTAATATAACGTTAATCCGCAACCAATAGGCTACATAATATCCAGACTCTCTTCCAGCGTCATATCTTAACGCGAATAGGCTGCTATGTTAGACGGTGATGCCTCAACGCTGTTTGAGCGCCGAACTCGACCGAATCTATATTATAGAAAAAATGCAATACCCTACCCTACCGAATTGTAGTCGTGAAAGAAAGAAGTTCCCGTGATCGCATCCCTGGTGTAGTACACTTGTCCATGGTCTTCAGATAGTGGCGGTTGGGGCTTACTGGGAGACGTCGCGTCCTGCCCTGGGGCAGCACAAACATTAGTCGTTACCACGGTGGCCATCACAGCACACGCAGGCTGTAGCCTGCTTACCCGAAATCACTAGAAAAGAAATCCAGCATAAACCGTTTCTGTGTGAAACATTGTAGGCTACACGCCAGGCAGCAGCTGTCGGCCGCTCATTCTGTCTATTTTGCGCTGGCTTGTCAAATTACCCAACTGCGTGATATTGGTGCGTCCATAGGGCGGGGCCGAACATGTAGCCTAATGTAGCAAATAAACATGACATGCAAGCTGTTTAAGGATACACTAGAGTTAATATACGTATGCTTTTTACTGAGTTTGGGGTATGATGTAAAAAAATATATATATATATAAGATGTATGAAGTGTAAAGAAATCAATTAGTCATATTAGGGGCGTTAAAATCGCCAGAATATCCACCATCTCCTCATCAGTTTGGTATAGCTGTAGCATACTTTCTTGTTAAACTATGATGCAAAAAGAAACAAATATTAACATTTATAACAACATTTAACAACAACATTTAAATTATATTAGGGGCGTTAAAATCGCCAATTTATCCATCATCTCGTGATCAGTTTAGTATGGCTGTAGCATACTTTCTTGTTAAATAATCTGTGTGTAGTTTTCTTTAGTCTTTCACCACTGCCGCAACATAGAACCGTATTCACTAAACTACACTCACTCAGGTCTAACTTTCTAACTACCGTTATATATATATATATATATATATATATATATAAACGGATGTTTAATAAGTCTAATAAACGAGCCAAATGTCTAGCCTCTACTTTATATTTTGTGATCGTCTTTAGAGTAGGCTAGATGCAATGCTTGACAGCTCCTGCCTGGCATGCTAATAATTCCACTGCAGTGCAGCTGTCTGTTAGGACGACATACTTGACGCCAACATTCCTCCACTAGCAGCAAAATCTGCAGATACTGGCAGGGGATGTTTCAATCAAAATAGATCAGCACTCAAACGCATTGTGGGATATAGACACTGGTCCACGATGATCTGGTCTGGGGCGTTTACTCAATTGATTACTCTTTCTGACGAGAGAATAAACCCAGTCTCAATATATTTTTCTAATTTATACTGTATTTTGTTGGCCCTGTAAACATAAAAAATAAAACAAATGTTCTAACTAATTCGATATTGGCATCACACTTTAAAACTGGGTGTCAACCCCAGCCCTCTCCCCCTTCCACTATAGTTTCTTGTAGTATATTTTGCCCCGATTCTGATTCGACAATGACAAAAATAATCACTAAACCTGCCTGCTGAATCCTGGAGCTCTACGGTGAGACAACGACTTACTATTGCCTTGAGTCAAGATCAACAAAATTACTTGTCTTTTTTTCCCACACAGGTGCCCAGTATTATTGACACGTTTCAATGACAAAGCAGGTGGAACATGCTGGAGCAGGAAATGCAGATACGCCCATGTCAGTTGGAACCGCAAACAAAAGATGATGTGGAAATGACCGCGTTAATCACCGAAAACACAATAGCCTAGATACTGGTAAGCAGTTTAACAAGCAGTCAGACAGGGTCATGTGCACAAGTGCATGGCTATACAGGCCTATTTGATCTCTCTCTCTCTCTCTCTCTCTTGCGCACACACACGCGCAGCCCTACACATCGAAATTGTTTTTGCGTAGACTATATTAAGAAGGATGAATGGAAAGAATAAAATAGAATGTAAAATACAGTAGCTATCTTTACGAAATTTGTCTCTATTTTACCTCAGGCTATTTTTATTCCCTTTGTGCAATCCAAACAATGAAATGCTCCTCTATTTGTGCACAGTAATAACATGCATTCCAAGGGCTATGTCCTTAGGTGAACCAATTAATTTTTAAGCACCATACAGCTACAAAACAGGCCTATGTAAGTCAAACTGGTGTTTAGGTGTAATATGCCTATATATACTGTACATGTTAATAATAATAATTATAATCATTTACACGTGACCATGATGATGGTCACAGGTCACATAACTAAACATTTCCACTATATGTTTGAAATTGGGAGCACATTCAGATGGCTGTTCACAGTCTAATAGCAGGCTGAGTGATTGGTTTTCAGCATCTGACCTTTTCAACGTGCAATATAAATCCAAGAGTGTCCCAGCTGCAAGAGGAGCAACTGTCATTCTTGGCCCAGGCTGATCCGACAGCAAATGGGGCCTGAGCTGTTTCGCCCATAGCAGAGCCTGAATTAAAACCCTCACAATATGGGCAACAACTGCCCATCAGATAAGAGGGAATGTCTGGCATGTACTTACAGCATCACAACACCCATATCCCCTCAAGCATATACTCATATGGTCATGCCGAAGTTCGCTGAGAGAATCATTGTATTATTAACACTCGCAACTGTAAAAGCAGTTGACAACATCGGCATAGGGCACAGTCCTTTCTGAACGTTTATGTAGCCTTATTCTGTGTAATATAATTGTATTGAATTATGACTCTGTGTGACATCACACTGTTTGGAGTGTTTGCTACATCTGCTTTTCTGTGAATTAACTAACATGTTTGCAACACAAACAAAAAACAATCCTATATTCTATAAATAGTCTATCATGAAGCAGATGCCTAGAATACCCACAAGAGGGCAGTATTCAGCTGTAGTTGAGCTCTATTTGAGCCTCATTGTGACACTGAATGAGAGTACAACTGCAGAGAAAAGCGTTGCCGTGGGAGAGGGGACATACTATTTAATAATTAAAAACTTTCTACTGTCTGTATTGTGTCCATTTTGATAATACCGGCTACATTTGATGCCCTATTGACTCTTTTAAAACTGTAATTTGAGAATTGGAATTTATGCTAATTTTCTTCAATAAGATTTTAGTTGTACATTCATTCAAATACATTTCTAACAAATGTATTTGATGTAACTACAAAGCACGCCCTCTGAAGTAAAAGACACCAGAAAAAAAGACAATTTGTTTTAAGTACATGTTTTTCATAAGGCATTGTTTTGGCTAAAGTGCTGTTGTGATTGTGATTTGGGTGGTTGGGTTGGCTGCATATAATACTTTCCGATCTGACACAGTTCCATTTGGCATTAGAAAATATTTCCATAATGCCCAACATTAGAGTACTACTGTTTGTAAAACAGCAGATGAGGCTAACACTGTACTCTGGGGAGAAATTCAATATAATTTGTTAATTAACTGGAATAATTTAATTACAGTAACTTAGAAAGCATTCATCAGTATAATTGTTTCTAGAGCCACCATTATAATTGAGGTTTAAGTGAAAACAAGTACGTTTCTAATGTTGGTAATGTGCTGACATTGTTCTGCCTCCATCCAGTTGTCTGTGATCTTCCACCATGCCATTTCTCCAGCGCGTTTCGTTTGATATCCAGCCATGCCACATCATCCAGACCAAAACATTTATTACAGCCATTTAATTTAACCTCTCTACAGGCATGGACAAGAGGACAGAGATGATAGCACTGCCGCTCTGAAAGACTCTCGCTGTTCTGGCGTCTAATCTGATCCTCTCCATTGCCCTTTCATAAAGACACTGAGAGCATTACCCTGACTCCAAACATACCTCTGCCATTTAAACTGTCTTGGATTTCAGCACAAAGACATCCAAATAGAGTCTAATTCATTCTTCGGTGGGGCCAAAATAATAAAACATAATGTTAGTCTAATCTGCCTGAAGAATGCCCTCTGTTTGAAGTTGACAGTGTTCTATCTTCCCAGGGGAATAATTGCCTTTTGAGCAGGGCGGTTAGGGCCAAAGAGGTAAGCTAGCAGTGGGTCTGCACCTTACAGGTGCGCCCTTGGTCAGACAACCTGCTCCTTGTTCTAGAGAGAGAGAGAGAGAGAGAGAGAGGGGGGGGGCAGACCTGAAATAATCCATGCTGGACAGGTGAGACGTTGCTAGGCACTGGAATGACAACAGTGGCGGTGGCAGAGGACTCTCTAACCAGCTCGCATACAGAAGTGTTGAGGTGAACAAAGAGCTCTGGCATGTCCACCTCCTGCTCCACCTGTCTGGGGGAGCTGACAAATTATTGTCATTAAAGGTTTATCACTTTGTCTGATGAGTTTTGCAATCACTGCTAGCATAATCTGTTTGATTTAAATGACAACACACTTGTAACGATAACTCTTTGTCTGTTCAATGGAGAATATAAGCACCGTGATTCGGTCCATGGTACAGCATGAGTCTATGTGGTTTACTCACAGCGCCACTGAGATGCTGAGTGTCCATTGATTATAAAGTTAAACATTTATCTTCTAATAATTTCTGTTCAAGAGTAGCTGTTTATCGGCCATGTAGTTCTGCTGTGGCCCGCAGCCTATAAGACAAACTGAATCTCCACTTCATTTGTCAAACTTCTCTGACTTTCATGGGGCCTATTAATTGAGCAGAAAAATCAGTTATCCTCTAAACATGGCATTGAAAGCTGTTGAACAGCTGTCCCGCAGCTCTGGAGAATCATATGGAAGAATGCATTATCGGCCTTGTTTGAATATTCCCTTAGATTTGTAATAATCAGGCAGCTATTCAGCAGTGAGATGGCCAGGCACAGATGCCAAATCACAGACGAGGGGAGCTCTCCGTTGCTCTGCCGGAGTTTCACACAGAAAGAACGCCATGAAATACCGTCAATAATGCAGGTGTGCTTTTCATACTCATACATACTGGACGCAATATTGAAGACATATTTTTTCCATCCCGGTTTTTGCCATGCAATTTCCCCTTTTGTTCCCACTGCCGTGTTCAAGGTGATCTGAGCTTTGCATACGGTTGATTAATCTTATTGCTCTGTAGCAAACATTGATCACAGAAATGATTAGAAATGCATTAGTCAGCAGGCTGTTTGGAGCGGTTGGGTTTAAGTGCTAGTGCCAAGCCTTTTCCCATAGGTGTCCATGTTTTTAATTCTGTTATATAGAATTTTGCAAATGGATGCATGCATGCCGCCCAAATACAGCATCAAAGGTTTAATGCAGACAGACATAATTTAATCTCCTAGATGGCAGGCCTGATGGACTCTGTAGCGAAGGCATCCCTGCTAAATTCATTACGCTAAAAGTTGCTAGATCTCACTATCTGATGAGCAAGCGACGGATAACCTGCACGGCTTTGTGTGTTTTGTGCTTTATGAGATCTTCTGGACCTAGCACTGCGATGATTATAAAAGCAGAATGTCCCTTAGAAAAATTGGCTTACAGTAACCTTTTGCTGTTGCCTTTGTAATTGATTACAACACACAGCACACACTTTGGTTACACTAGTATGCTTAAAGGTGCTGATGGTAGGATTTTAAGCGCTATAAATGTAGTGTAATACCTTGGAAATACCACATACATATGTATTTACTTATTTAAACTTGTACTTTTACCATAGCCTACTAATTTGACAGATGTACAAAACCTGTCGTTTACTGTCCCCACAAATTCCTCACTATAAGTGTAACGTCATTGAGTTACGTAACATAGTTATTCGTTGTGCGTGTCAATCAAAATACCTCTCTTGTCAAGTAGGAGGGTATTGTCACAGTTAGCCAGCACTGTACTGTGTTCCAGACATTATGTATGTACCGTAAAGGCTAGTCTCGCAGAGCCAGACTTTCCACAGCGCTGGCTAACTGCGTCAGTACCCGCCTACTTGACATACGGGGTATTTTGATTGACATGCACGACGGCCAACTACGTAACTCAATGACCAAGTGGGACGTTAAACTTGCAATGAGAAAAACTAAACAACAGGCTGGCTGTTTTACAGATATTGTAAATATGTACAGTTAGTAGGCTACGGTTACTGATTAAAATAAATTGAACATTTTAAATAAGTAGATAAAGCACTGCGCTATCGTTACACCAGAAATTACGGAGACATACTTGACAATGCTACAATGGATATCGACAATATTACTTCCCGAAAGTCATAGAGAAACTGTTGAGTTTATGAGGGTACAGTATATGCATCAGATGTTCAGCACAGAGTTGCTTATGTGACATAGTGCTAATGAACGAAAGAGGTTAAGACTATTGATTTTTGTTATTTTTTGCCAAACACTTCCTGGAACTGTTTTCAAATTTTTAAAATCCGAACTTCCGTTGTTGCAACTCTTTCTTTCAATGGCTCGGGATAGCTCTAGTAACTCTCAAATCCTGCAGCAGCTGTAACCTGACGTTAAATTAAGTTTGTGTGAATGCATTTACTTTCCACGGAGGGCTGTACAAATAATACATTTACTACACCTACAGTGCTTTACTGTAGAGCACAGGAATTAAAGAACTGTGCAAATAACACAGTGATACTGCCATCTAGTCAATCATTATTTAACAGAATAATGTTAATGATGAGCCCTTGGAAGTTTACCGTAATTAAATACAATGGGGGGGGGGTTATTTAATTGTATCAATATATGTATATTTTGGAGGGAAGGCAGTGTGGGGGGTCCCCTATCTATAAGTGGGTGCTCTGTATAGTAAACTGTACAGAGCACCTGCATTTAATCACAGTCTTCCTCTTTACTCACGATGGTTCATTTCCGCAATACCTTCACCTCTCCTGGTTTCAGTCACTCTGAGTTCACTATAAATGGCTTTTAGCATTGTTGTTGGTTCTGGTCCACAGCTGAGCAAACTACAAAACAGAACAAACTAACTCAAGACTGATTGGAAAAGCAATTGTGGGTGACTATACTGTAGCAAAAGACTACTGTAGCCCTGGTTTTGATCTGATGCTTTGCAGGTTTGGTGCTTAGCGATGCAAGGATGTCTTTATGACTTTTTACTAGCCTGGATGCAGCCCCAGAGAATCACTGCACAATTCGAATAAGTGGGAAGTGGGGCTTCCTTCAGGCTAGTAAAAGGCATAAAGAGGTTTGCCAATAACATTGTATCACTCATGCACAAATCTTAACCATATGTACATTTGAGCAAATCTAATATAAAAATATTTCAAATGCCATAGAGGCAGTTATAGAGATACAAAACGTGACTCTATCTACAATATTGTGGTGACTTTGCTGCATAAAAAAGACAGATATAAACAGATTAACGTAGTCACATGCTGCATGACACAATACTGTCAGTCTTACCACTGAAATCCACATTTAAGACTGAAAAACGTGAATCTCAAGACAAGATCTCTGCTGCAGAATGGTTTTAAACAAAGAGACACCTTTAACAATTAAAAGGCATGGCATGGTTTAACAGCAGAGGTGCAAATAAGGGCCCTCTGTAGGAATGTCTAGCCACATGTTTTACATGCCGCATTAAAAACACGGGCAAATTAATGAGCTTCCATTGGCACCTTCACAACAAAGGGATCTATAAAGCAGCTTAATGTTCTCAGGAAAACTTTACTCTTCGCTAGTTCTCAATCAACCGGTAGCAGCAGATTCTGTTTTTATTTCCCCTGTAGCCCAATAGGCGCCATAACGCAACACACATTTGACTGTTTTTCTTAACTAAACTAGCAAATACTGTCATTATACAGTTTATATATGGTATACTGTATGGTGGCTGTAAAAAGAAAGGTAAAATAAAATACAAACAGTGCCTATGTCTTATGGCAAACATCTATAAACATAACATTCTAATTAATTGCATCTCTCCTATTCCATATATGCTTTTATGTTACTTATAAATTGTATTTTTTTATATAAATGTGCATCTGAGAACCAAACCGTGCGATGTGATACCGATAAACATCTGATTAGTATGTTGAACCTGCTTGTTCACAGTTAACAACACTTACGAATCAAATAGCGCAGAGGTTTGCAGAAAGGTATTAATTAGAACTTTATTTATGCAGATGCTTTGTAAATTTGCATAAAAAGCAATTCCACAGATGGGTTTATGGCAGTAATGACCGTTCCAGACTGCAGTAAAACATCTGCTTAATCACAACAGAGACAGTCAATGGGAGCTGCTGTGAAAAGCAGCCTGTGCTCATCCTGTATCCGTCTTAAAGTAAGCAGTGAGGTGGACTGCCAGTTTAGACATGTTACTGGAGAACCAGTGGGTTGGGGGAGGAGGGGGAGACATGATCAAAAGCAACATTAGTTGAAAGACTTGGTTTTTCTCTTTTACTAACATTTGCTGGTGGCACTTTGAACGCTCTGATGTTGAGAAAAAATACCCTTATCATGTTGGCAAAACAAACCACTTACTTTGTCTAAATAATTCTGATCCAAGTCAAGCCAAGCCTTTGTCAGCGAGTGCCAAATATTTAGACCATTTTTACTTTGTCTTTATTTCATTTTATCCACGGGGCTCAACTCACGCGCGCGCGCACGTGCACACGGAAACGCAATAATTCACACAAGCACAAATGGAAACACGCAGTCATTCGCGCAAACACGATCATTCACAACAACACATGCGCACACACGCACGCACATTTGGAGACACAACGGCAGTGTGGCTGCAAGGTCACTCCAAGTATTGATAAATCACCCAGCTGTGATTCCCTCCTGACAGCTCAGACTAACATCAAGCTGGATGGGGTAGAACAAAAGACCATCAAGCGGCCCTTTTCCTGACACTTTTATTCAATCACGGCCAGATTGCTTACGACAGCACCAGCAGCTGTTTCGTCTTCATCTTTCCCCATTTGATAAAGCGTGTCAAGTCATATTTCTGTAAGTACTTCACCTCACCCCATACTGCGCAGATCCGCGCCCGATTCGGCATATGCACATTCCACATGAGGAGATCGTCAAATGGGTCAGGGAGTAATGACACCCCTCTGAAGGTCGCGATGCGTCGAGGTGGGGTGGGGGTTTGAAAGGTGTGTGTGTGGGGGGGGCAGTGCGAGATGGTGGGGGGGAGGGGCATTGCGAAGCAACAAGCTGAAGGTCAAAGATAAGAAAACGGCGGGAGAGATATCTAAGATAGCCACCAGAAAATTAAACAATGAGGGAAAGCCGGTAGGACGCTTTTTGATTGTTGCGATTGTGTGTTGTTTAGTAGCAGGGGGGTGGGGGGGGCTGGTCCTCAGGATTGTTATTTTAGGAACGCCATCCCTTTCTGAGATCTTCTGTTGACCTTGTCATCCCTCCCTTCCCCCTTCCCCATGGGATGGTGGTCACTGGCTGGACAGATAATTATTGCAGATGTCTATTGTTTGTTTACGATCAAACATCAGCCCCCGCAGACTGAAAGGAGATTTCCATTTTGCAACTGGCTTTTAATGTTTACATTTAGATTGCCTTAGCAGGGTCTGCCTTCCTGCCTGCATGTCTGGTAATAATTACAGGCACTTGAATGTGTTGAAGATGGGATGTGTTATGTTTTCTAAAAAGCACTTACAGCAAGGACAAAACATTTATACTAGATTAAATGTGTCAATTTTAAGGTATTAAATCATTGTACTGTTTATATGTTTTTACTAAGCCAACTAAAATGTATTATGCACTAAACTGAGTTTAAAACATTCATTTTTAAACGTACACATTTGATTCAAGGCCACATTAAAATGACAATGGCAATTCTTAACTCCCCGAAATGGAAACAAACTGGTGTCTAACCGGTGTATTAAGTGTCTTTATAATGAAGTAGGATCTCAGAATGTTTTCATTAGCACGCGTGGCCTCCAGAAATGGCACTGCCATTTTGGCCAGAGTGAAGAGACACTATAAACTCTGTGGAAAAGGATGTAAATCAGGTGGAATGTGGAAGATGCTTGCATGAAAAACGGGACAGCTCACTCCACTCAGACTTGGCCGGGCTCCCAGGAATGCAGTTAGCTAGCATACAATCACTACCTATTCACTGTGGCACAGCTGCTGTGGACATATGTTACCCACCAAAGGAGGAGCACATCAACCAAGCCCACCTTGAGCAGGTTAGCATGTGAATGACATTTACTACTTCGGAAGGCATCCTGCCCTCATCCCGTTATAGTTTCCCTTGCTCGACAAATAAGTTCTCCTCCGGCGCGACCCAAACTTTACGTGTTCACACGTCCATTTTACATTTACGACATTTGGCAGACACTTTTATACAAAGCTACTTACATGTTGTTAATAGTTGGACATGTCCTACACCAGCAAATGTAAGCAAACATTATTCTATTAGAATAGTTACAGCATATTGTTATGACTACTAATATACAATGTCACTGTATAATTCAATCATCAAACAAAGTTCCTAATTGCCTGAATAATAAAGTACTTAAAATTAGTGTTAAGGGCAGAAAAGTCAAAGAGCAGAACGGTATTATGTATGATTACGTTTACAGCATTTGGATGTTGTATTTTTGTATGTCTACATCACTTTGTTAATTGAGTGAGTATTTAAAAAAAATATATCCTGAATATCTCTAAAGAAAACATGAATTTAAAATCAACCATTTTATATTACAATGTGGTTCATTCGGACAATGATTCTGAAGGGACAGTAATTAAGAATAGATCAGCAGAAGACGATATTTCTTCCAGCCGTCAGCAAATTACCAAAAAACAGAGAAAAGATTACATATATATCCCGAGCCGTCTTTTATCGAGGGGCTTAAAGCCTAAACTTTGAATCTAACCCCAAATTATATGCATATTGAAGTGACCTTTAGCACCCTCTTTCATAAAGCAATAGCAGTGGTTGATATGCAAAGGTCCACCGATCCTCTGGCTCACCGTTCAGACAGTTTCAGCACTTTTGCTCTGCAGCCCTCCAATACATCATGTTAGTCACTAACAGATAAAATGGCCTCCTCCATTAGCACTGGAGTTACACATCTGATGCAAGAAAAATGAATAAATATATTGCTGTTATAGCAGAAAAAATAAAATAAAAAATACCCCCTCCCCACCGCAATCCCCAATGCGCCCAAATGTGACCTACACTCAAAATCCACTTGATGCAATGTCAAACACTTTGAATAGAGATGGAGACAAAGTGCGAGATAACTGCAAACCTTTCTCACATTATCCATTGTTAACACACATTCCTTTGTCACCCATTTCTACGACTATAACCTATTAGCTTTAGTGAAGTGCTCGGGGCCAATGGACCCTTGTTCTCCCTTCTGACGGGGCCATTTACAGAAAGCAGGCAGCGCCCAGAGCTCTCTAATGACTCTATCTGCTATGCTGATGGGAGCCAATGGCACCGTGAGATTTCCCCACGTGCCCATGAGCACGCATTGCACTTGCTCCCCTTTATTTCTGTTATTGTGCCCTAATGGTAATGCATACGGTACATATGCACGTTGAAGCTCCGCAGAACATATCCACACACACACACACACACACACAGACACACACATCCAGTTTCCCCTCGACTGACTCCAATGCAATATACTGGCTCTGACATCTTTAGGCACGTTAAAAGCTTTTTTTTTTCTTTGTAATTTAGTTGAGAATCTCCAAATGATCCATTAGCTCCTCAACCCATCTACAACTTCCAGATTATTTCTGTGATTTCCAGGGGAATACGCATACGAGAGCCAGCCTGATCCCACACCTCAAGTCTAACAATTACCGGAAACTATGTTCAAGATAAAAGAATAGAATGCATGTTTCCCTTTATGCGGGGCGGCATGAAGTCACTGGAGTATTCATTAAAACCTTTGTGTCCTGTCTGAAATAGAACTGTTAAAGGCTGTGGCTGTGGGCATCTCTCTTCAACAGATATAATGATCCTCCAATTAGAAATAAAAATTGGAGACCTGTTTACTAGTCCAAATTCATGTCCTAATTGTGCTGAGCATATCAAATGTCACAGAGGAGAAAAAATAAATCAACAATTTGCACATTATAATTATAGATATATTAATAGTTTCACAACAATGACATTAAAGCTATTCACATCATTTTGTGCTGTCAAGGACAATACCAGAGAATTGTCAATGTATTCATTAAAGCATGCGTTTATAGCAGCTCAATGACATCTTGCATTTCAACGATGACTGTGAGCCTCTTCAGATAAAATGCACTTTTTTTCATTAACAAGAATGGTCTTGGTATTATTAATTCTAAATGGATATTCAGACACCAGTCAGCATTTGTAGCTTATCATACAACAGCAGGCAGTGGTGGTCCTATTTTCATAATAAAAAAGACCTCATAAATTAATTGTTGAATTTCCTCTTTCATTAGTACGTGCTAAAATGAAATGGTACTACTGTACTAATGAGCAACAAAACCTATATTTCTTTATCCCTGTTAATGCACTCGCAAATAATATTTTGTTAATATGTGATGAATAAAACGATTTAGTATGAAATGTTTTTATCCATATATCAGCAGTAACGCTCAACACTGGTATCCAGTAATGGTGATATAGTCTAAAATAAACTATTTCCATATGCGCAGAGGCATGAAAAAGTGTGTTTTTATAAATAGGCATTTATAAAATTCTCTGTAATATAATGTAAGTACTGTACAAGTAACATTTTGTGTTTAGTATATACAGTATACTTTAGTTCAACCAGCACAAACTATAGTGACGGTGAAAAAGCATAAGGGCGCCATAAAGACTGCAGTGCCTAGTACTCTCATCGTGATTGCTTTTCCATGTACATGAATGCCACTGATTGAAATACAGCTGGAAAGTGTCTCAACACATTTCCTCAGCTTGTGCCGTTGTGGCCGTGCCTGTAACTTGAAAACTGTATTTACAAATGCATTAGGTTTTTAAAAAGAATTTTTTTTTTTATAGCTTTTCAATTCTTTGTTTGAATTCAGCGTAATTAGGACGAGGGTCTGTACCTACAGATAAAGTTGATTTGGGGGCAGAGAAGGGAAGTTTACCACAACATTTCACAATGTATCCTTGTATTAAAAACCAAGTGACAAACTGACAAATTAAAGAGAGCAAAAATAATTTAAAGTATTATTTTATGATAAACTTTGAAGAACAACCAAATGAGATACAATAATATCTAAATATAGCCTTTTATGCAGAGGCAATGAGAAGCATTAATTTAAATAAAACATTTCTGCTACAAGGAATAACGAAGCTAAGAAGTTATCAATTTTAAGACGGTTAATATAGACAGAATAGCCAGTAGCAGATATATTTTCAGTAAAATTTTGTTATATGCTTTAACATGTCAAATATTATTCATAAATCATTTACGAGGAGAAACCTAGCGAATCCAGGTTGCCTTGCTCAATCTGTGATAGCACCCATGTTTGTACAGCATATTGTACTAAGCAATCCGTTAATAAAATAAAAATAACTATAACTAACAATATTACAGATATTCTGGATAGAGTTTGTGGTTGGTTATACATCATTACTTTATTAGCTTTTGGTATACTGTGATTTCTGATTTCTGACCATTTTAAAATTAGGAATAAAGTGATGCTTTATAAACTAATATGCATTTGAGAGTGTATTAGCTTTGACAGTATAATTGCTTCAGAAGTTGCATAGCCATCTCAGTACACTCTAAAATATTCACACAGATAAGCATGTCGTTCGGGGGATTACTGTGATTTAGATTCTAAAATCTCTCAAATCACAAATCTCTGATGACGAGGAAATTATTATTCAAAGCACTTGACATGTTGCTCAATAGACTGTGACAGTTTGTAATCCACGTGATTAAGAAATTAGTGAGGCAACAAGTGATGAAACCATGCAAAACTCCATAAAATGCTATCTTGTGACAAGGGTGTGAATATTATTTAGAAACTTGTTTTCAACCTTATGCGGTAGCGTGTTAAATTCCGTAAACATGTTACTGGAAAAATAAACATGCCCTGTGTAAACCAATATACACAAAACATTTATACCCACATGTAAAAATAAAGTAACATTTAACCTTTGTTGTGATATGCATTCGCAGTTTATTTATTGCCTTTTGTGATGGAACACTGAAATGTGCTATACTGTACCACCTCCCCATCGTAGGCCAAATGAGACATTTCTGTGGATTTACAGTGCAAACTGTGCTGAAGATCTACTTTTTTGTCAATGAGAAAGTCAGACTGGGAGAGGCGTTCTGCTGTGGCCATGGCAGCTCTGCTCTGGACAAATTAATTTGCATCTGAGATGACTTAGATCAACTTTGAAAAACACTAAGATGAAAAACCATGAAGTGATTACAAACAGCGACCAGAATGACAAGTATTATCAACAAAAATTAATCAGGTGCATCTTTTCATGAACTCAATTAATAATGTGCAACAACGGGGTCTTTTTTCCCTGGAATGAAAATTAATTAGCAGGGGAAGGTCACTCCGAGATGCTGACATCACTCATCAGGCTACTGTGGCAGTTCTAATTATTTGTCTTCCAGGCTTGGCTGATCAGAAATTATTGCCATACCTGAGCAACATTTAGAAAAAAAAGCTTTTGTTTAAAGCGGTTTTAATTAGACCTGCTATTTGATTAATGCCTTGTAAGCGCTCAGGATCGGCCCTCTTATCAGCATTTCTGACAACTTTTCTGGGTATTGTTGTGTGAAAGACGTTGCACTGTCGCTAACTGACTGTTTAGTATCTAATTTGTTCACTTTACTAGCAATTAAAAACCTATTTAATGTGAGGGCACTTGTTGATATTAATAAAGATGTTGTAAACTTTGACAAAGTGCTCTGTATCAATACCTTAATGAATTATGGAATACTAAGGAGGTGTGGGGAACCTGGGTTTTTTCGATCAGACCTTTGTGAGGACCACAACATGCTATAGTGCGGTTGGAAAAGAGACATACTATAGACTCTAATATTACTTAATACTGTAGGTTGAGAGGCAATTGCTTTATTGTGCACGCTTGGTGCTCGCAGCACAGTCTTAGAAAAAGCAGGTGACTTTGCAGCCCTACAATTTACTGCCTTATTGCCGGCTATAATTAATAACACGAGACAAAGGTCACTCTAAGCCAACATGATTGCCTAACCCCTTGCCTGATAACATACAGCACAGAGCCACTACAGGGCCCCTTGGTCACACAGAGGATAGACATTTCAAGCTGCAGAGCTATCATGCCGACTCTGTTGTGCAGGAGCTATACTGTATTTCTGCAGCAGGCTGGCTTTAGCACTTCTTCTTCGTTGGTACACGTTTTGCCACGTTGTAACATCGGCCGAACTATCTTCAAGACTTTAGCCTACATCAATTCACATTACCTGCAAATTAGCAAAGTTATACTTCCTAGCTCACAGTACATTTGATCCAAATAGACTCTAAATGCCATTTCTGTTCCTATTAACCTACGGATCGGTGTGGCAGATATTTTCATGAGGTTGCCGTGGAAAAAACACGAGGCTAATGGCTTGGTTGTGACAGCGCTATTCATGATGATTTATGATTCTGTGTTTAAGTTGATTACTGTGCTGCTGACTCCGAATACTATTTCAATTAGTGCACTGAAGGTCACTCCACGAAATCCCTCCATAATCTATTCCTATTAACACTAATGCGCCCAGTATCCATATCTGTTCACCCTTGTTGATTCAAATCATCCCAGCTCCTAACGGCCAGCTTGTTTACCAGTTTACTGGTTCGGACGTATCCTTGATGCTAATTTTCCCTCCTCTGTGTATCATTAATGTCTCTCGTCTTGACACATGGCTAGGAGGGACATCTCAATAGAGCTTGGCTGCCTTTTATGGCTTTTATTGTTTCTAATTTGTTTTTCAGATCAAGCAATATTTATGCTGAATCAAATTGATCGTGACGCCCCGAAGGCAAGCAGAAATGTACAGCGTTAGCTTCGAGAAGCAACAAAGGTGTATAACTTCAGTCATCACGAAGACCAAATATAGCCGCTGTGTGATCAAAATTTTAGAGGTCTAAATTAATTTTACATCACTTTCATTCATACTCCTACTCACCCATGCAGGGGAGGAAATTAGCTACCTGTATTTAATCTAATATGTTCCCACCGTAAGTGCTGGTGGACATGATAGACTTAATCAGTTCTCACTGGATCATATTGCTTACCAGACAGCACCTGGCTATAGTTTCTCAGACAAAGTCTGAGACTTTTTATGGCGAGTAGTAGAATACTATATATATACCTATGCTTCTGCTTACGATTATAGTATGGTCAGATCCTGTCAGCGGCAGCATTCAGACATTAATTCACCTCCTGGCAGTGCCACTGACCAGAGACACTGGCATATATCAGGAGTTGGTCCCCGGGCGCTGCACAGCGGCTGCCCACTGCTCCCTTGAGGGATGGGTTAAATGCAGAGAACAAATTTCGCTACATGTATGTGTATGTGGCATTAAAAGCACCTTTACCTCAGTTCCTATCAGAGGCAGCATTCAGACATTCGCAAGTCATGGCAAGTCTATAACATTTGGTGTTAAGATTATAAGCAAAATGTTCCATTCTTTTAAAAGGGGAAAAAATTAAACCAAATTCTACCATCCAGAGGAGGCAGCCATGCCAGCTTTTTTATTATTATTTTTTTTTAAAGAGAAGGGTAAAATTGCTGACAATGTAAGCAGTTGATGGGACTCTATCCGGGGATAGGTGAAAACACTTGGGCACAGTGACATCAATTTTCAAGATGATTTAACTTCATGCTCCTGTGTTGAAGGAAAGAAACTTCAGGCCCCTGATTTACCTCCTATGACAGCCACGCGGTCCCTGAAACAATGTTTCCAAGGCTACTAGCGAATGACGAGTGGTCACGTCTGTATAGCCATCCCCATTGGTTTGATTTATGTGGCCGGGATCCAATAAAAATGGCAATCAAATCAACCCAGCCACTTTACAGGTAGAGGGCTGTCTGATTGAGTTGTCGAAGGCATGGCTGAGGCTCAGAATGATTATGCTGGGAAACGAAGAGGGGTCCGTCTCTCCGCGCCCAACAAGGACACCATACATCTCCCCGCGCTGCCTTCTTACTCCACTGTGAAATGTATCCAAAATAACTGCACACCTACCGCTCGCCTGCCGTCCCTCGCTGAAGGTTATTTGTCGTCTGAAGGACTCCCACCTGTCAGACTATGATGAATGTCATGTACACAGGCAAGAGCAGTGTCAGGCTACAGGATTAGCCGGAAAACTCACTGATCTGTGAATAACCTAAAAAAGAGGAGCCGAAGATTAGCGATGATGCTTTTAGGAATGATCCATCAAACTCAACTGCCTCAGTCACTCAAATGAATCATCTCACTTGATTCTTTATCCTAGGAGGAGCGCGCGAGGCGGCCGTGCTGGCCACGGGTCATGGAGATCATTTTCAGGATGTTTATTAAATCAGTGCTATCAATTTTCTTACTGATCATCTTTTATCTGTCTTGTCCTTGGGGAGGAGTCATGCACACACTGATGTTAAAGGTTGCCATATTCAACTTATGGCTTTCCTATTCAACCTCCATGGCTCCATTGACAATATCGAATTACAGCAACTGCCATGAAGCCCAAATTGCTATCTGAAATATGCCCTAGAAGAAGGCCTGCCGGAGATGTTTAACCACACACGCCTGTTAACAAAGCGAGTGAACGGTTCAGGACAGGCAAAAATAAACAGAGCAAATAATAATCATGTGAACTATTTGCTTTGGCTCTGAACTAGTGACAGCATAGGCAGGCCTGTTTACTGTGCAGGAAGTAAATTGGATCAAAGCACAAGCAGCTGCTTAAGTACTTACTCGCCCCGATAAGCAGCGCAAAATCACCATCATTGTTGCATTAGACTGACTTGCTTCAGTCACAGCCAGGAAAAGTAGGCAGGAAGAGGAGAGAAGGGCTGATAGTGTATAGCGGCTCTGTGTGTCATGAAGGAGCCGCTGGCACGCCGCCAAGCCGTAGGAGAACAATTGAACATCGCTGTAGAGCCTTTTTGTGTGTGTTGGAAACACAAGTCACCTCGTGTGAGAGCCGAACGCCATGCACAACAGGTACAGACACATCCTCTGGAACTGCAGCCAACCACATGGAATTTAGCTAAATCGCTCCACAACGTAAACAAGCTACATTGAAAAGACCATGTTTCTTTTTGCATTACTGTATACATTATAGACTTAGTCTAGGCATAGCAAGCTGGTTTTTGTACCGTGTCCGTACAGTTATAGTAACAGTGCAGGAAAAACATAAACAACGTTGCAACTAACACCTCATACTGTATTGCTGAAAACAATTAAGAAAAGCATCACTATGGATGTGACCTTTTTGCGGTGAAGGCTGAGAATGAAAATAGATTATCCGGGGCCAAAATAATCAGAGATGACATCATCGTAAATTTTCCCTGAACTCTGGAGACCTTTTCATTCCAGGACCGGGGCGAGGGAAGGTTCAAGGATTGAGCAAGTCAAGTTAGACTAACATGGCATGAAACAGGAAATAGCCATTCATTGATTTTGTGTGTGTCCACAAAGATCAATTTTTTTTCTTCCTTTGTTTTCAGACTACAATGCACTAAAGCTCCCGCCGAAGAGGCAGGATGCGTTTTGTACAACCGCGGTCCAAATGAAGCTATAAATCAAGTGCTGGAGCAGAAACACACATCACCGTCCTCCCACAGACAAACGTACAGTACGCACTGTACTGTAGCTCTGCAGTTACACCGTCTTTACAAGCGGCCTGACAACTAATTAATATCCTTGTCAAGCAGTCATACTGTAACGATGACTATTGAATACCGATGACAGGGAAAAGATGGCTTGATGTTCACCTGTTATGAGATGTGTACCACTGCTCATTCCCGATGGAAGTATTCGTGTTTGTCAATTTGCTGGGTTGAGGATGACATATTCTTTTGACCCGCTCCAGTTCTGCTAGAGTACACGAGGTGGAGTCTGAATTAATAATCTTATTTGAAGATGAAACCTCTGATTCAAAAGGGAACTTTTGCCCCACCTTTTCATTGTGTGTTTATTTAAACTGCATAAAGCTATCATTTGACATATGTGTGTGTGTGTGTGTGTGAGAGAGAGAAAGAGAGAGAGAGAGAGAGAGAGAGAGAGAGAGAGAGAGAGAGAGAGAGAGAGAGAGAGAGAATATGCATGTGTGTGTGTGTGTACGTGTGTGCATGTGTGTGTGTATGCATGCCCGTGCGTGCGAGCGAGCGTGTAAACTGACACTTCTTTAATTGTATTGCATTTGTGCTATCTGGTCCCCGAGTTAACTCGTAAAAGTGACGTCCCAAGCAGATTCCCAGCGTCTGCCTGTTTAAGATTCATAGAAAAGACCATCCACCCCCAATCAATATCTGCTTGAGATTTAAGTTGCATTATGTGTCCCAGTCACAGGCATGATTTAAAACATCAGCACAAAGTATTCTTAATTTTATTGCCTGCCGTAAATTAAAATTAATGACGCTGACATCTACAATTAACAATGAAAAATGCAGATTCTTATAATTACTTTAGCAGTAATATTGTTTTCAACCCGTGCAAGGTATGCTCTTCAACATTCAGTAAAACACAAAAAGACAGCTTCATTACATTTTATTTGCTATAAGAAACAAAAAAAAAAGGTCTAACAAAAATGCACAGCTCATTTGGGAATCTCTATCCATGCATAATTAAGCAAATTTGATTGGAATTAAGCATGACTTCTTTTGGTTGGGTTTTAATGAATGCAAATCAGCCATCTACATCCCTAAGATTAATTTCAGCCAATTAAAAAACAAAAGCTTGTTGGAAAGAGTAAAAGTGTTCAAAGCAGGGTAGCAAAGCTGTTCCCCTCTCGCTAGCCCCTTACACTCGTTCTCCTCATCTCATCTTCATGACTGGCACTCAAGAGATGCCCTCCTACCCCTATACACAACTTTGATCATTAGCATGAAGTTACAGGCGAACAGTATGAATTACTATTTGGTAGGAAAGTGCTGCCAATATCCCTTTGCCCTTTGTTTTATCTTAAAATGACCCTCCCACTATACATACAATATCATATATAATGTAGAGAGAGAGAGAGAGAGAGAGAGAGAGAGAGAGAGAGAGAGAGAGAGAGAGAGAGAGAGTAAAACAATGTTGGTGCAACCTGATATCAACCATTATCAGTGTTCAGGCGCATTCAATCCATCTGACTTAAGCACTCAGGAGATCTCATCATGGTGTTTTCCATCTGAAGGCACCATTGCACACTAGGCCAGTGACAAATAACACAGCTTGCACCAATAACAAGTGTCACTGTCACACGCTTATCTAGGTGTTTGTCTCATTATGACAACCTTACATTACCCTTCAGCTGAAATGGGATAAGATTCCTTGTGTTCTACCACTGCATGGTGCCCCACTCCTGCTAAGTAAATTCTGATTATTTGGAGAGTCTGATGTAAACGCTAATGATTGAGGGCAAGCTGGCACCTTTGGGCGAATGCTAATCTGCCTGCGCGTAGCCCTGAGAACGCTGCGCACATTGATTTGATCTCCCACATCAAAAGACACAGTGGTGCAAGTCAGCACAATTCCACCGTCAATGTCATTCCTTGAAGTGATTCCTCCCCACGTGTGTCTTTCCTGGGCCCTGGCTGGGAGGCAGGGAGGGAATAGAGTATTAGGCAATCAGATCTATTGGCATTCCTTTAAAGGAGATTCATGGTGGTGGGGGCAGGGGAAGTTAAAGTAAAGAAGTGCTTTCCCATTTACCTACCTACACAAGCCAAAGCAACGTCTGAGTGGCTTGCTGTGTTTAGATTGTATTAATCCATCTGTCTCTACCTGTTATCGAAGTATCATTAAAGTTGTCTTTCAAAATCAGCCTCCTGCCGAGTGGGGGAATTAAGTTGAGCGTGCTCAGAACTCGGTGGAAAGTTCAAAGTGTCATGAGAAACCCCTTTATGTGTTCCCTTAATCATCCAAACGCTCATCCTCGTGCGCCACTTGCGCAGCTCCTCCATATTACGGGACAAATTAATATGTGGCCTCTGATGCATTCTTTTTTAAAGAATAAAGGAACGTGAAGGAAAAGCATTATCTATTCAAGGAGCACGGGGGAATACTGTCTCTGTTGTAAGTGCTGCGTCTCATTTTGTCCGTTGCAGATCACAGGGGCTGCAGACTGCTGTGTTTCTGAGACGGAGCGACGAGGAGGGAAAATGGTTCTGTTTTATTAGAAGCCGGTGGGAGAGTTTTGTAGAGGCAAGCATGCAGCTGAGCTTATTTGCATCGTGTTCGCCGTGAATAGATATGATAATGTTGTGATAGCTTTGGAAATCGCTGCCAGAGTGGATTTGATTTTAGAGATGTAGAAATTCATATGTAGGCCTATTCATGTTTTTGCAATAAAAACACGTAGAAGGCAAGCAATTGTAAAACTTTGTATCACCATTTCAGAAGTGCACTCTGTAATTTGTTTTGTTTATTTATTTATTTAAATGTCACTTTCTCCTACACCGTGCTAATGTATTAGTTCAGATGCCTTAAGGCTTTCCATTTTATTCAGTAAAGGCTCATTGCTACAGAGATGGCCTTATGCACCAAGGACCACACATTCAAGTTCACTAGAGCAGACCTATGAGCCTTTTCAGGCATTTGGACCACGTTATTATGAAAGTGTAGTGTTCATACATTTATATCTCTACAGTTGCAACTCAGCCATCGGTGTCAAATGTGTTTCCCCTAGTGTGCCGAATGCAATTTGATGGAGAGAGTGAGCAAATGTGTGTAACCCTTTATTTCGACACACAATAACACAAAGGAAGATTATTATTCTTGGGGTAAAACCAAGTGAAAGGCTTTTCAGTCTATTTGTTTCGGGCCATCCCACCACATAAGAGGAAGATGAAATAAAATCCTTTAAAGAATCTACGCAATCAGCAATGGCATGGAAACACATTTTAATTAATGTCCCCTTAAATTGCATTGAACTATTTATAGAGGACAGCGTGGCAAGTCTATCTGCTAGGTGTTAAGATAAATGCGTGACTTGGGGAGATGTTTCTGGGAGAAGGGAGAGCCCAGGGGACAAACAGAAGGACAATACTGCCATTTTGGGAAGAATTTAAATGCATACATGAGAACTCAGAGAAAAACAATACAATGCACCATGTGTTTTCAAGTGGGGATGGAAATTATTCAGTTTCTATTCAAGTCAAATTTAGCATAATGAAATGTTTGTATGTTGAGTAATCAGTCTATAGGTTCAAAGGTGGCATAGTTTACCCATCGATCGAATATTACACAAAATGTGATAAAGGAATTAATATATTTTAATACTGTAGGTGGAATCCATAATCCATATTTCCCATGTGAAATAAATGCCTTGTACCACACAAACACCCAGCAACATGACATTATATCCACAGCAACAGCAAATAAACAATGTTTTCCATGTTCGGGAGCGGGCGACGCCCCTCGCACAGAATTCTCCCTCCCTAGTTTTCCTGTTTGGTCTGCCCTCTTTACTTTGTCCCTTATCGGAACATCGTTCATTCCTCCTGCTTGGCACCAGCCCATATTCCTCCTGAGGTCCCTGACAGACGCTGCTCCGGGCTGTTCTTTGTCTTCCTACCCCAATAGCACAAAGAGAGAGAGAGAGAGAGAGAGAGAGAGGGAGAGAGGAGTTGGAAACCGGCCCTGCCGTCTGTCCACTGCTTCATCACCTGTTGTCTACAGCACTCCACCGCAGCACAAGATTGTGCAACACACTTATCTCGCTCATATGACGTTAGCTGCAAATCTATATTTTTTAATGTTTTTATTTATTTTTTATTTTAATTAATTTACAGTTTATATACTCATATGCTAAACACAACTGACGTAAACAATACTGTGATACTATACGTGACATAGATTAATACAGCGTGCTGTGTTTGTTAGAACTCTCATTGAAAGGTTAATTTGTGCTTTAGCCTACACTCCTCTATAGCACAGTGGTGTTTACTGTAATATGGACCCTAGACTGTGGTTGGTATTATCTCTGCCTCCTGTAGAGGGCACTGTGGTGTGCTGCCTCTGTGACAGAGTACTTAAATGGACTGCATGTTTTCTACAGTAAACACTGTGACATTGAACTAGGAAAATTCCAGAGAATGTAAGGAAAGGATTACAATGATCATTTTTGTTTGCAAAGCCACAATATTCAACAAACACACACACACACGCATGCACACACACACGCACACACACGCACACACACACACACACACACACACACACAACACAACACTGTTTGCCAAAGGGAAAAGTTATTCAGAGGTTAATCTGTAAAGTGATCAACAGTAGTTATTTATATTTGCCAGTGTTAATCTTGCTCTAGCAGCATTAATTGTAAAGTATATGTGCCAAAAAACTCTTATGTCCAAATACATCTTACAAATGTAAGATATGTATTTTTCTTCTGGAGATACATTATGTTAATCAGAAAATCCCCATATTTGTGTATATGGCAAATGATTATAGTAGGCAATTATAAGTGGGCTTTATTACCAGTACACAAATTAGATATCCTCATTGAGTTCACCCAAGGCATTTGTATGTACCATTTAACTCTGAAATCCTTGTTTATTGAACTCCGATGGCACATACAGTATGAATCAACTATTTGGCATTAATCATACAAGTACAAGAGCCCAGATGGTACAATCTTGGCGCAGCTTGAATTAATACATGAGCGTGAATAACTGCTCCACCAAAAATCCTCTCAAGGACCTTTAAAAAAAAAAAAAAAAAATGACATGAATAATCATTGTTGTTGGATGTGCGGGTTATTAAGTCAGTAGAGCATTGTGACCTACTCTAAAACAAGGCATACAGCGCACCACTGTTTGATGGATTACATTGTGGATGCTAACCTATGCTGTATGATTTACTGACCCCTAATAACCTCATACAGCAGTGCCACTTCACAAGATTATTTCAACATCATTGCACCAGGCACAATATAGAACAGGTGAAATGCAAACTGACAAATATGACACTATTAGCGATTCCACTGTCATAGGCTATGAATACCTCCCGACTAGCCTAGTTGTAACAGTCCACCTTGTGCCAACTTGGTTTGCATGACACTGGAGTTTATTATCCTACACCAAAGTCCAAAGCATGGGAATTAGCACATTGGTATGCAATAATGCCCACTGATATGCAATCATTGATTGAAAGTGCAGCACATTTATGAGTTGTCTGAAGAGAAATTGTTTCAAACATACATACATGTCCAAATCAATGCGTAAGCCAAGCTAAAGAAAACAATATCACCACTTTATTTCCATACATTTAAATTAATTAATTAAACTTCACAGGAACATTTATTCAGAGTAAAAGTAGTGGGCATTATACAATTGGAGAAACTGACCATAACTTCTATTTAGGTTCATTGACTTGTGCCCCCAGAAACGTATACATTTCCCCCCCATCTTCCTCTTTTGATTCACAATGTGCACAAAAGTGCACGTGGATGTAGAGGAGGGAGGGGGGTGCATGGTGGGGCTATCTCAACATCAAACTAAAACATAAATGTTTTTGTAGTGCTTGTTTCAACCACAATTATCAACCAACATTTACTAGACATCTAAATTATAGACTATTAAAGCCTGCAAACCGCCCCACACACACACACACACACACATACTTGAATCAGTAATAATCTCAGAAAATACAATAGCAGCACCACCAATGAATGACAAGCACCACAATGCTTTGCTCCTGCGTATAGCCTAGGCTATGTATTCCGGATTCCAAAGGACATGGCATCTCATTTCTTGTCACTTGTCTGCTACAGTATATTCCTAAAGGTACAATTAGCATTTTGTTTGACAAAATGTTGAAAGGTTCATAGATTGATATTTGCAAAAAAGGCAGCAGGATTTTTTTTAATTCTCAAATGCAAATTCTGACATTTATTAACTTTTATTACACATACTATGTTTATGGATTGTAAAACTCTGCATACATTTAATGGGAATAAAGTAAAATTACAATATTTAAACACTATCGGAGTGGCAAACAAGCAAGTGTATAATTTCGTGTTGTGTGGCAGTGAAATGTTTTACGGGGCTGATTTACTGTACATCCTGTGCATGGCATTTCTAATGAGAGCGATGAACATTGCAGCACACCCCTGTTCCAGGAAACTACATTTACAGCAGATCTTCTCAAGAGTGTTTCTCCCTCGTGAAATAATGTCAGCACTTTCCCACCTTCAAAGTCCTTTTGTTTCTAGATCTATTAACAATTCTAATTGTACAGGAACACTTGTTAAGAAAGGCTGGTAAATAAAGCAGGAAACACATTATTTCCTGTTAGTGCAGATTAAAGGTACAGCTATGCTGGGTTGATACACATTAATGAGGTTTTAAATAAAATGCTGGCAGGGAATTTACACTGCTGACTGGTTTAACTGCAGTAAGCAGTTGATTTTCCTTGATGTTAAAGGGAAACATTATTTCACCCGCTAATGAAAAATACATCTTTCCACCCTCCTATCTGTTAATTAACATGTTTGTGTTAAGGGATCTTCACAAACTGATACAATGGCTTTCAATCTGATTAAAGTAAGTGATACTAATAGGAGTATGTTTTCCCTGGGTCCTTCTGTTAATTGAATAGCTTTGTTTGACTTGAAATGTTTTTCCTAGTCACAACAGTTTGCCTGGGCCGAGCTGTTTGGGATGCTTCTATCTTAATTAAGGATCGTTTTCCAAATGTGGTTCAATTTCCTCAGCAAGACAGTTTCTGTTAACAGTTATTTTTAAGGCCAACAACAACGTCAAAGCTTCAGACGATTAAAGCAATTAAAGCTTCCCTTTGTTTTCCAACCACAGTGAGATAGGCTGGCATGTTTGTACAGCATTTATTAAACATTTACTAAATGGAATTGAATCTGTCATAGATGGAGTTTTCGGAGACAATTACGCTTTAGCATGGCAAACAGTGTTTCACTCTGCCAATGTCTCCCAGCTCATGGCGGTGATTAACCAGTTGATTTCATCAAACTAAACTGAAATCCTTCAGCAAAGAAAGAGAGGGAAAGCGAGAGCGAGAGAGAGAGAGAGAGAGAGAGAGAGAGAGAGAGAGAGAGCAGAGTATACGGGATAGAGAGAGGAAGTAGCTTAAGCATCATTTTACCATTGGAAGTTCTCAATTAGCATACCACATTTTCTCCATTAGATAAACTGCCTTTAGAGAACTGGCTGCTTTAATCTGTTTAATGTCCGTGTAAACTATAATCTCCTGATTCTAAAAAGAAATCCCTTAAGGACATCATTCGCATAACGCACTTCTCAAGAATGTTTGTGAAAGACACGACTGTGTGGCATTTTCTAAAGTGTAGATTCAACATTGAAGGGATGATATGCCTATCACATGACTTGGATGTATAGTGCACTGAACTGCGTGAACTGAGCTAATCACACGGAATCACGTGTTACCCCGCCCGGATTGTCCTTGTTGGAGTGTCATTGGAACAAATACGCCCGTTTCAAACTCTTCCCACATTTGTCATGTTCCACACTCCTCAGCCGGGTGATTAGACGACTGTCATGGCAACAGCCTGTTGTCTCTGAAGTCATATGTCACGCTAAGTCACTCTATTTAGAAAGATGGCAGTTGTCTCTCTTTGAGAGATAGTGTGGTAGAGACGTGTGGCACGGCATGTACCGCATGAATCAAAATTTCATTTGGGGTTCTAGTAGGCACAGAGCGTGGCAATCAAATAGTGTAAATGTATATCACTGCCAATCATGCTGTTAATGCCTATATGGACAGAGAAATCAAGCTTTGTTGTTATCGTATTGAACGATACGCGGAGAGAAATCAAGCCATTTACATGCACATCATTGCCCTCCATCATACACTGCAGGCTGTGTGAATTAGGAGCTGCAAACACGGGCCCATTCTCCTTGTATCACGGCAAGAGTCACTCCATTGATTACCCGTACGCGCGTCCAGGAAATGGCTCATGCATCTCATGTACATTATAACAAATGTTCTCTTTGCATTACAATTGAATTGTGATTGTTATGTTCAATCAATGGGGAAAGGTCACGGGATCGCTCCTGCCAGCGCTTTAATGGAGAAGTCGATGGGGATTCATTTTAATCACTGTGGCCGTGGCAGAATGAGCACAACACAGAGAGACTGTCAATGGCCCGGTAATTACCGCTGTTTATACAGGTTCTGCTTTGGCAATTTAGATATCCACAAATCTCTCTGTTTCCCCACGCCCGGGTTATATTGGAAGCTGCACAGAGTCCAATGAAGGAGCCGAGGGGAGTGGGCTGTGGTGGCGCTAATTGTGGGTCCATCGGCGAGGTTGGCTCTCCGAAAATAAAGCGAGCCGTACGCCAATTCACTTTTGAGGAGCTACATCACCTGAGGGCTTGTGTTTTAACACAGTGTGTGGAGGAGCATCTCATTGGCTCAGCTGGAGAAACAAAAAAGGGGCTTGGATGGTCTGCCAACATCTGCCTGTAACCGTTGTCCCGTACGGCTGTGCACAGCCAGTTGCCACGCTGTAGCCTATACTGTAATGGCCTGTCTGAGTAAGCCGGCGTGACAGCGTCAAAAATGCACAAACAATAATAATAATAATAATGATGTAGATCTTGTATGACTGTGTACAGCAGCGTTCTGTTGTAATGAGGACTTCACTTCCCTCTGAACCATGCATCTCGACCGTGCTCGTGGAAAGTATGTTTCCTATTTTCCTCATTTTGGTTATTTTCCATGCCCCTGTCCAGAATTGTACAGTATTACTTCACTATGATTATGTATAAATAATATCAGCAGTAATCAACTGTGCGGCTACATAGTTTATATTCAGCAGGCCTACTGTTTGGCTACTACTGTACTTAGGTATATTAGCAGAGACATTCCTAGTTGCTTGCTAGTGCTGTCGCCAATCCGCAACATGTAATAAGTTACAGTAACACTGAGCGAGACGGTTACAGGTCTTTAACAAGACTACAATGACAGGAAAGAAAGCCTCTAGCCATTAGCTCGTTTTGTGACGCCTCCCCTTCAGCTACTGGCATGTTTGTGTTGGATGTGTCTCGGGATAGAGGGGGTCAAGGCAGTGTAACCTTGGAGAAACAAATATTCACGATCAATACATGCTTTATTCCGAGCATCTAAATGATTCCTACGTTTGAAGCTCTCCCTCTAACCCTCATTAGCTCATGTAAAAGAGTGGTTTGATGATTAATGGAGGCTGGGTAAAAGGACATTTTAAAAGACTACACAATATCACTGCTTTCAAATGTCATGTAATCATAGGTTAGGGGAGAATGGTCGGCAGCCTAAGTGATGTTGCTGATAATGAATTGCCTCTGAAATATAATGCATCGTAAGTATGATTCTTTGTTCCAACCTCAGTACACCAACTCTGTACAATTAGAGTTATTTATCTCTTCGTTTTTTAAGTTCATCAATTATATTGTGATACACTTAATGTCCATAAGGGGATGATGTATGATTGGTCTAATTATTTCTTATTCACTATGCTTTCTAAAGCATATCAATTTTGTTAATACCATGTAATTAAAACACGTCAGTACGCTACAAGTTGCTGGCTGTATTAATGACTATGAAAATTATTTTAATTAAATAGCCAATTATAGAAAAATCCTAACCATGAGAATTGACATTTAAATGAATTCAATTTAAATTGCTTTTCAACATTGTTTTATCAAAGCTTTATGGGGTGAATAAATTATTACATCAAACAATATACTGTGTCATTGATCATACAGAAGTTTTGTCCTATATCCATACATTTTCAAATACTTCCCATGCACCATTCATCATATTGGGTGATTACATTTTGACACTAGTCATTTGTTTGCTACAATCTTATCCACAGATATTGTAATTCAATGCATGTCTTCTTAAAACTTTGTGTTTACGGTTTTAGTTACTTAGTTGACTGTGTAGTCAATCACAATGTAAATTTGATTCATGGCACTAATCTTAAACAATTTTAAATGAATATTTACACCTGTAGGAACCTAGTTTTCTTACAACTTTGCACAAGATTGAGGTCAATGCACAGTGCAAAATGTGTTTTTCTACCATGTGAGGATATGTAGACACATGTTAATAAAGAGTGCATGCATTTCTTTCAGTGGTTTTTATGGCTGTATGTTTATTTTGTGTTGCTACCTGTACAGTGTGCCGCTAAAGGAAGCCGTTAATAGCTTGCCACATCACTGGAGCCTGAACATTATGACATATTCTTTCACACATTAAAATATCCAATGATTGATATAGACATACACATACAGTAGACTGTAGAAAGATAGAATGAGAAAAAACAAAACAAAAATAAAAACATTACTAATTACAGCAGTAAATTCATGTGTGGTCTGTAAGTAAACACAACTAAATGGATGTGTAGGGGTTTAAATGTAATATTGGACATCAAACTAAAGTTAACAAGCATCCCCACAATGTTCATAAGTCAAAATTGGACTATAGGACAATATTTATTGGTGTTTGTGCAGCGTTTTCGTAACTGAGGTCACATACTGTACATTATAAAGCCCACCCAGTTTGTTGAAAGGGCTTTGTATCTGAAACAACATGGGTATCCTCCTGTGGTTCTTTCTAACATGTTTCAGACTATACCCAAGCTCATACACTTCCCTATTGGCTGCATAATGTTAATGAGAGCCATTTTTCAGACATTACAAGCTCAATGATTTGCAGTTAACCCATGCAAACATGAGAAATAGTGGGCAAACTATTGTGACATTCATTGTATATAATGAAATCTTAATATGGTGCATATTTAAGTGAAAGGTTAGCAACATAAAGGGCAAATGGATTGGCTGGCAATGAATTTTAAGCAGCTATTGATTTTACACTACAAGCTACCTCTTTCCCTGAATGATAATTTTGAAATGGCACACTGCTTATCTTAAAGTTGATCTGACGCACAACAGGAAAACACAGACCGTTAGGCAAAAGAAGCACACGTGATAAGCAGAGATCTCTCCTTGATGTGACCTGCATATATTGAACCCAATGAGAAAAATGCATAACACTGTTGATTAACTGCCCTACTTCCAGTTTATTCAAGCACAAGAACAAGAGAGGGAGTTTTGTTGAAAATAACATCCACGGCCAGCCATGACTTGGTCACATCAGGCATGTCTAAGGTGAGCGCCGTATACTGAAACTTTTATACCACAGTTTTCGAGAAAGAACTCCAGGAATATACTGTTCAAGAACACAAATAAGTATACATAGTTTGTGTTGAGAATTTTACTACTGTATATACTGTGTATGAATATGCTGCGCATATATATATATATATATGTGGTTTTAATGCAATTTATTCCACTAAAAATGTAGTTACACCACATGTAAGTTGTTACTGTGCAATCCAGTATTAAAGGTGCAGTAAGCAATTGTAATATATATACTTTTCGTCAAATTCAGCAAACATCTCACAGTCCACTACCTGCCCATTCTGTGTGCACTGCAAATTAATCTGGTGTTTCTACACAGCACCCTGTAAATAAGAACATAAACAATGGGTGCAGATTAGGGGTCGACCGGCTAATCGTTTGGCCAATGTATCGCTGCCAACAGGAGTATTTTACAAATGATCTTTATCGGCAGAACTTGGCTCAGACAGTGGCACATAGCTGCATGTCACATACTGTAGGCTACATCACCGTGCATTAACCATAGGCTCCCTAGACTAAGTTAAGGTAATTAAATATGTACCTGTGATCATTTCTTTTTTAAATCAGCCTTAAAATCTCTTTAAGAGCTCTTGTTTGGTATGCATTTTAAATGTTGGGACCTGATAAGTATAAAACTAAGCATCATCTTTAGACATGATGTGGTTTTCGTGTCTTAAATCTTGTGTTTGAATTCCAATAAAATACAATAAATCACATTTGTGCAAAAGCGCAAAACTTTATTTACACTCTTTATTTCCACCCTAAGCACAGCAGTGGTTTTCCTGACTGCTTTGGAATTTATTCTTAACACGTGAACATGTTTTTGCAAGCACAGGAACACTTGCATGCCACATAGTTCTATATTGTCTATAAGGACATAGTTATATATTGTTTATAGGGACATAGTTTTAAATACATAATCTCAATAAGGGCCTACATCAGTTCTATATTAGGGACATAGTTCTATATTATCTATAGGGACACAGTTATATCCCTATAGGCACAATAAGCAGTTATATATTCTCTATAAGGATATTATTCTTTATAGGGATCTCTATATCTATATCTATATCTATATATGGATGGATGGATGGATGTTTGTGATAAGAAAGAATAGTCCTCCTATATTTTTTGCGACAATAGAAATGAAATCCGCTATCTAGTGTCATCATAACAAGCTACAAAATAGCAAGCATAGCATATAGCCTAGCTAGCTAACATTAACATATGGGGTTTTTCCGTGCCATGCTGATACCAGTGTGATGGGCCTGCTCTAGTGGGGCCAACGTGAGCTGGTGTTCTGACGATTTATGCTAACCATCGATTTGTGTTTCCTCGACATACTGTGTATGCCCACAGTCGTTAATGCTGCATTTTCGTCATGATTGAGACAACGACCTGAGATTTGTGCTACCGCCATTTCTAGGTAGTACTGCTATTCCATGTTTTTAACAAATGTATAAGGATTCTTGTCATCTTACTTATCTGATTCGGTTAACGTTATCTGCCATGATGTAATTTCACATTTGTATATTTAATGATTATTTACATAATGTTAACCAAATATTTGGGCATATTTGTAATTTCCCTAGGCCAATTTTCGAAAGAGTTTGTAGGCATAAAGATATTCAGCATAGCTCGTAGCAGCCCACATGAGCACAATGAACGCGAAGCTGATCCATTCGCAGCATTAGCAGGCTACCGGTGGGGTGGGTAAAATCCACACCAATCATTGGCCAGTGTGCGAAGCACGGCAGAGAAAAGACAGATAAAAACGCTGGCACTTACAGTACAGTTCCAAGTAGTGTATGCTCTGTGTGTTGTTGAACAGCTGACCAACATGGCTCTGAGCTGACCAGCCTAGAGATGACCCACAATGTGTAATTAACAATAACGGAAGAAAATCAGAAAACAGAAAGATATAGCTACCTGATGGTTTCAGGTTCTCATTTAAATCTAGTAGCCTACCATTTAATTTAAATAGAAATAAAGCCATTTACTGTCTGCAGCCGGCACATTCCCACAGCAAACGAGGTGATTTTTGTTTATCCTACAGTGTGGCGCGTAGCAACCTATTTTGGCCTCCTGATTAGTCAAATTGCCTGTCAGTCATACCCTGACAAAAGGTCCATTTGGGGGGTGGAGCTTCTGAGGGAGCAGCCTATGGCATTGAAGGAAGAGTTGTTTTTGTTTTTATGAGTTCAAATATCAACAAGCTTTCTCCAGCATCACCTATCCCACCTTTAACTGTTTAATTCTAAAGCTCAGCGCAAAGAGCCCAGGTCAACACAACAAAATCTCAGATGCAGTATTTAGACTACCTTTTGAGAACCTTCTTTAATATGATTGGAAGATGTGTGAAAATATGAAACATTTGTGTCAAAAAAAGTATAGCTTATTTTTGTAGTATACACATTCTGACTCATGTTGAAATAAATATGACAAACATTTTGAAGATGAGCAGCAAGGTAATCATTTTAATATTTCCCAAACTACATTTGCTTTACAACAGTTTATTCAGGATAGCAAGGCATCTCCTTCATTGACTTTTATTTAAACAACAGAGCCTATGATCTAAAATGCCATAGCAATGAGTCATTTTAAATGTTGAGTCCACAGATGGTTGTCTCCATAGGAAAACAATGGCTCCACCATTGCAGAGATGTTTTTACAGCTTGTAATGTCTTGTCAGTTTAAGTAGGCTAACATCATGCAAATATCACCTACTGTATACTGTATAAACCAGCTCCCAATTCAAATCTTATAATCATAATATTCACAATGGGATTCCATAGCAAAAAAAAAGTATGTGCTAAAACAACTACATTATAATAAACTGTTGAGCGAAATATGATTGAAAGATTCATGTGACCTTGGTGGTGGTGGGAGGGAAGCCCAATAGAAAGCTATGAAAAGTATGCTGCCAAACTCTCTCTTTCAATGCAATTTTTAAAACACTTGAAAACTCATCAAATCAAGGGTTGACAAGTTGTTATGCCCCTTTGATGGTGAAATTCAAACAGGCTACTTACTATTGGTTCTATTTGTCCATAATAACTGTTCAATTTAATAAGTTATATCACAAAGTGCTGGTGGAAATGCACGTACATGCAAGGCGTTAATTTAGGTTTTGATGATACAACCATCTCCTTGTGATCATGTGTATATGTGTTGTATAATCTAAAAATGTATAGGACTTGATGTCAAGTTTGTCAAGTTTATGGAGTGTACCGTAGTCTGAACGTACATAAATACAGGTCCTTGTCTATACAAATTATCAGGAAAGAGTCTACACAACTTAAACCATAGGTTTTATAGGCTGAAGCTTTAAATTTGGTTTAAGTTTACTGAGGATTTCAAAGGCCATGTAGAGTTTCAACATATTTTATACTAATAGTCTAAATATAACATGTATATGCAATATAAAGACTGATAAGGGTGTTCTGGAAGAGCCTGATATGTAAAGCAATACTAGACCACATTTGAGCCTTCCTGAGTCCTTGTGTGAGGATAGTTACATGTGTTTTGAGTTTCACAACACTTAACACTTAACTTTGAAGTCACCAGTTGTTCTGTTGCAACTGTAGCTACAACATTGGGCAATGTAACACTTTGAGATACAGATATCGATTTGTGGTGTTGGGACAAAGGAAATACATATAAAATCAACCAAATTATAGAATATTTAATTTTATTTGATTTTATATGATATTCCATACAGCACAGGACATTGTACTGTCCATTAGATGTCAAATTTAATTTACTTTAATCTAAGTTTTTTATGTATTTATTCATATTTCATCTTGCATTACTGATGAATGATTGAAAATAAACACTTGCTTTCACAGTTGGCCTACTCTCAGAACTATAATCAAACAGATGTACAATTAGTCAGGCTACCTATTAATAAGTGTGCACACCATCAATGGTTGTTATTACACAATTACTAATTTAACAATTATGCTATGGCACAATAAAAAAAGAAAAAAAGAAAAACACAAAATAAGAAGAATATAACATTGTTATTTTTATGATAAAATGACAATGTTAAATGGGCAAAAAAAAAATTATTGATTTTTGTAACCTCTATAAATATAATAATAATAATAATAATAATAATAATAATCCTAAACAATCCTAAAAAGCACGTATCAAACATGCAACAGTATATATAAGACAATGAAATAAATTAACCTATATTGTGTAAAGATGATTTTTAAGTTGGCTATTCAATGTAAAACAGAAATAGGCTATGCTATGGGCTATGTTATGTATCCACTACCAGTCGTATGTCTACCTTGTAACTTTATAATTATTCAGTAAAGCCCTGTTCAATAATACCATGTCACTTAAATAAACCAATATAACGTCGGTTATATCTGTTCTTCAAAGACTACCAGTGTCCCCTAGCTCCTCCCTCTTTGTACCGTGTGACAACAACAACTCATCCACAGAGCGGAGCTGCACTTTTCGGCTCATTTTCCTCCTGTCATTCCTCCTCCTATCTTTGATCATTGTCCCGCCGCTCACAGCCCAAAGCTCACTCGGCACGCCTCGCTAGCATCTCTTTTTACTTTCCAACTTATCAGAGGAGCTCAACTCCCGAGGATTCTTTCATTTAGGGTTTCTCGACAGCCGTACTTTTAAAGGACTGGGTTTTATACTTTGAACTTCGACTACTTCTCCCCCTGTAGGTGACCATGGCCGTACCGGCTGCTTTGATCCCACAAGCTCCCCTAGTCCCACAGCCTCCGATCACAACTCCTTCCGCCACCACATCCCCACCGTCGACAACTTCTTCACCGTCTCCATCTCTAGTCCCTCCTGGGCAGAACCTGTTCCGATCGGAGCTGCTCGCCACGAGCAGCCCCGGCATCCCGACCCCGACCGGGACTCTGCCCGGCAAGCCTGTGTACTCGACCCCGTCGCCTGTTGAAAACACTCCGCAGAATAACGAGTGCAAGATGGTAGAGTTGCGCGGGGCCAAAGTGGCGTCTTTTACCGTGGACGGCTGCGAACTCATCTGCCTTCCTCAGGCGTTCGACCTGTTTTTGAAGCACCTGGTGGGAGGATTACACACGGTATACACCAAGCTGAAGCGACTGGAGATTACGCCGGTGGTGTGCAACGTTGAACAGGTCCGCATCCTCAGGGGGCTCGGCGCCATCCAACCCGGGGTCAACCGCTGTAAACTCATCTCCAGAAAAGACTTCGAGACGCTCTACAACGACTGCACTAACGCGAGGTACGTGGAAGAGCCGCATGGTATATTTGGGTTTAAAATGCGTTAACGCGGGGCAGAGACACGCAAGTAAGAGAGGGGGAGACATTTTTCCTTTTGTGCGAGTGAGTCAATTATTGCCTTTGTGAGAACATAATTCCTTGTTGTTGTTTAGGCCCTATCTGTGTGGTAGACTATGAACACTCTTAAACTATAATCAATCATGAAAAATAGTTAATAGCCTATGCTTGCAGAGCGTGTATTTCTTTTGGGTGGGACATGGCGAGTAGGCTACCATGGGCTCTGCATTCCTATTAAGGAAAAGTTTAGTGAAGTTTTTGCCACACGTGTAAGCTGTGCTATGATGGATAGCCTAGTTACCCGGGCCAAATGAATCAATAACGGGCGCCACAAATGAGCTTCCAAGTTTTTCAGAGCCCAGGTACACTTACCATTATAAAGATAATTTCAGACGCAAGAGCTCGGAGCGACAACTGTCATCCTCTATTTGAGACACGTTTCACCATAATTCCACTTTTACTTAAGGCGAGAAATAGCTCTACTTTATTTTTTAATGACTTCGAAATAAAACTAGGTTATTACTTATTATGTGCCCTTGCCACAGGGGGCGAATTAATTTCAGTTATGATACTGTAGCTGTGGTGGTTTTAAAAAAGTAAACAAGAAATTAAATAATAATCAAATGTGCATTCTAAATGTTTTATTAAGGAAAATATTTTACAAACATTGTTAAATAGCCATGTCATTTTAAATATTGAAATCTACAATTGTAATATGTATATAATAATAATAATTTCTTAACTTAATTTGTTTTACAAAGTAGAATAGTAAAAATAATACCAGGATAGTATAGTGACGATATTTGATATTGTACCTTAATTAGAATCATATAGTAACAATATATTTTAATAAAATGAAGGGACTGTTAGTTGGTGGGAAATTAAATAGGTGAATGCACTATACATTATTAAATACACTTTTAATCTTAATGTTTTTGAGTTGATTTAAGGAGAGATGAATATTTGATTAAGGAGTATTTTTAGGCTCAGCCTGTTTGATGCTTTGATGTGTTCCTTAGTGACATAAGATGCATTCAGCATGGTTAGATTTGCTATCTCATCTGTCATTATGATCCTATATATTGATCCCTTATTCATAAATGAGCTAGAAATGCTAATTTCATGCAAAGGCTTGCCTCCGTGGAAAATAGCAATAAACATTTTCATATAGTCAATACCCTAGTTGAGATAATAGCATACAGCTTTCAGGTAAATTCTGTTTTAAAGTGATTTTGGTTTGACTTTGTGTTGCATTTGGCTAAGAGCACACGCACGCGCACATATTACACACACACACACACACACACACACCTAAACACATACATGCACACACACACACACACACACACACACACACACAAATGCAGACATGCTCAAAAAGAAATTTGTTTGCTGCATACATTAGAAAATATAATATGTTCTTGGCTAATAAACAGACTAGCATTGTTTCAACAAAGCCACTATAGTATATAGTATATAGTATGTACTTATATGTATGTTCATTGCATGTGTAATTCGTATCGGGAACAGGCAACACATTAAATGTTTGAGAAATTGAAGACAGACGAGACTCAGTACTGTATACTGTACGGTATTTATTGTCTTGTCGCTCATCTATTCTACTGATGCTATGCTGGCCTGCTATCAGTGAACAAACATTCCACTCTCTTTCCCAGAAAGGGTCATTAGAGCTACACATGCACTCTCTCTCACTCTCTCTCTCTCTCTCTCTCTCGCTCGCACAAGCACACACAGGCACACGCGCACGCGCACGCACACACACACAGACAGACAGTTGATGGCAATCCTGATGGTTTGTCTCAGCAGAAGCAGTCTGTGCCACACTCACCTGGACACCTCACTGCTTAAGCGGCATTTACATTAAGCGTGAAGAGGCCGACCCCCACCAGTCCCTTCCATTCCTCACATAGACAAAGCAGACGGCTGAGTGCGTGCGGTGGAGTGGTCCCTCTCTCCACAGCCAGGGGTGTTGTTGCTCCAGGTGACGGAGTGTGCGGTTGAACTCCCCGGGTTGTCAATTGGGGGATGGCCAGCGATGGGGTTAAAGGATAATGCAGTGCCTCGCGTCGCTTTAATGACGCTAAAGTGCTGGGCTATTACGGGCACATGGAGAGGACTGTAATTGTCTCTGAAAGCAGCCAGGTTCTCCTGGTGTTGGGCAGAAATCAATCACCCAGACCCGGCCTGACTGCCTGCCTGCCTGACTGCCTGCCTGCCTGGCCCATTTGGAGAATTACATCATGGAGCAGCCGGCAACCCTTCCCCGGCAAGAGCCGGGGAAGGGTTGATTTTATTTGCGGGAGGATGTGTGCTTTACACTGTCTGTCATTGGAGTTCTGTTGACAAAGCCATGGGTTTTTAGTAAACAGGACACAGGTTGCCCCCGCCGCGGGCTAAAAAAGAGGCTCCCTCTCTTAAGTTGGCCGTTCCATTTAGAGCTGACTTATTGTTGGACAAAGAAAGTGTCTCCGTGCACCAGTTAACCCATTGAGGTCACGCCACAACCGCCCAGCACAGACGCTGTAGCTTTTTATCTTGCCCTATTGTCACAATGTCATTTTACAGTTTTATATGTTCTACAGTTTATATATACGTTATATGCATACAGAAGCAGCAGGTACACACTAAGGGGAATAATGCTCCACTACACTGGACTGTATTATTTCATGGTCCATTCTGTGCTCTCGTTTATACATTTTAGTAAAACGTGTCTTGTCGATGCTGTTGTTGCTTTGATGCAACATAACACACACAGGTCACACCGCTTCCCGCTTTGACGGCTTTTTTCAGAGCCTATCATTTGCAAAAGAACATAAAAGCTCAAGTAATTCTTAATATCTTAATATTTCTAAAATGTCCAAAGTACCTTTTTGTGTTGCTTACACTGATTTTGTTGTGAATGTTGTCTTGTGCGAGGGACACTAATCAGTACAGTAGTTATTGTTCATATTCATATGGTGGATGTGGTCACTCCACGAGCCCTCACTTTCTTAAGGACTCTCAGGCCAGATTAACTGTGTGCCGCTCAGCTCCCGGCGCTGATCCAGGGTCAGTAATCTCCCCTGCATTATGACTCCGTCCCCTCCAGGAGACCTCCGGGAGACGTCTCCTGCAGCTACTTGTTTTGCTTTTCATTTTCCCTGCTGCGGGACGTAGAAGGTTCTTATTGCCGTGTGACTCTTGAACTCTGCAAGAGGTTATTATAACATGAGGGGCGGTGCACAGTTACCGCATATCTCGCTTTATGGAGGGAAGCTATCCGGTGGTGGGTCTCAGATAATTGACAATCACTGTCTGCCCCCCTGAAGGTTAACCACACGCCCCGGACTATGTCCCACAACTGGGAACGGCGCGGCTTTTCACTTACATGCCCTTCTTAAATAGATTCCCCCCTTTTATGTTTAGTCAAATAACACAGACGCCCTTTGAGTGACATGTCGCAGCCAATAGTATTTTGAGTTAAATTCTATATCTAATTGATCCTGATATGACAGCATATGTGTTATAAAAGGCTTCACCTATTGTGCTCTTATTATATAAGTGTTTATCCCTAAAAACACATATTTGCAAATAACGATAATTGTTTAGTTTAGCGCTCAGTGTGAGCTGTTAGGGAGTGTGCCAGCTTGTCTCTCTCTCTCTCTCTCTCTCTCTCTCTCTCTCTCTCTCTCTCTCTCTCTCTCCTCTCCTCTGCTCAGCTCTCTTATAATATATTTGTTTTCGACAAGGCACGGATGTGTTTACAGGTACTCAGGGGAGATTTCTGGATTCCATTCAAATCATTCCCAGTCAGAGTGGGTGCTAAGATACCCGTCACCCGGCAACTGCATCCAAGAGGGAGCTCTGGCGATAATAACTTCAAAAACAGAGTGACAGATGCCTGATTAGAGAGAGAGAGAGAGAGCAAGGAAGAGAGATGGGGAGAGGGAGAGAGAGAGTGTGCGAGAGAGATAATGATATACAGGGCTGTTTAAAAAACCCACATTTATTCAAGTATTTTCTTGAAAGTCAAATTGGTGTTTATACTCCTTGTTGTTTCTGTATTAAAGGAAAAAAAAACATTTGAAGTTCTCCTTTTACATATTTAATCCGTCAGAGGGGTTCTGCTAAATTTGATTAGGTACAGTACATGTGCTCAAATCAACTGTGCAGTTGGCAGGTGGCACAAGGTGTGTGTGTTTTTTTTTTTTTTAATTCTTTCCCCCCCGTAAAAACCCCCCAAAACAAACAGTCTCCTTGAAAATCACAATTGCGTTACTTACTGAATTGGAAGAAGTTCAATCTAAAATAAATATTTCTTTAGACTAATCTGCAGACAAACCACGCCAAGATTGTTTAAATGTTACATCAATTTTCCTGATTTATTTTTTGAAGCTCAGTATACATTGTGAAATTGCATCGTTTGATTTGTTTAATATAATTTGTGGATGTTTATATATTAATTTATTTGCATGACAAAGAGAGCCATTATATATATATTTATGTTTGCATAAATGTGCATGCCTCCACTGAATGTACATCAAAGCAGGAATGACAACGAATTGTATATATGAAGACAATTTGTACACTCTTTAAATCATAAGTTAACACCAGTCCTTTCCCACTGATAAATATATGCAAATGATACCTTTCATTATACAACAACCAATCACGAGAGCGATACAATATATCTTTTTTTTTTTTACCTGAATTTTGCATCTTAAAATATACCTGTCAATATTAATTATCAAGCATATTAAAATGGATTTGCTGCCAGTGATTTAAACCTGATGATTTTGCACCTGAGACTGATTGCCTGACAGGCCAGCAATGCATTGTGGGTCTAGTCGTCAGGGCAGCTTGTCTTTTGCACACAAGCTTGTTACATTACAGCACATTTAGGTAGCAAGGCAGAAGTCACTGGTGCTCATAGCGGGATGTTAAATGCTACTGACAGAAGTTAGAGAGAGCAGATGAGATTTCCTGATTGGAGGAGGAATGCAAGCCCTTGACTGGCTCTGTCTAATGCGCTCACGTAGAGAAATTGATTTTCCTCAGAAATTAATTAATTTTTCATATAGCCCAAAGCTGGAGTTTAAAAAGAGTGCACACTTTGCACTGGTTTCCTATTTTCACCCGTTTTTTAAAGAATTATTGCCTAATCATATTAATACTTTTGCCCCAAGGATGAAAAGATAATTGTACAAATGCATTTGGAAATATGTATCACTGAGTATTTATGATTAAATTATGCAAATAACTCTGCTCCCATCCTTTGTGGGGCCAGATTGTCTAATTAGGATTGATATGGCGAATAGATGTTGCGGAATCTGAATACAAGCATGTCCAAAGAGCAGAAAATTGAAAATGACAAGGCTGGAATCCTTAAAAAGTGTGTAGAGCTTTTTTTTCTCTCACTCTGTCTAATTCAGCGTAGCTGTATCAGGAGTTAATTTTCCCCGGCTTCATTTCTCGTCTGAGCTGACAGGAAATAGAATCCATCAGGGATCCAATCTCAGATGGGATTCCACAAATTTCCTCCACTTGTTTTTTTTTCTCCCCCGCTCTTCATTTTCGCGGGGGCTATCAGGGACGAATCTTCCCCCGAGTAAACAGACTGATGTTGCTTCTCCGGTATCAGTGTTTTTGGAGCTCTCTACCCAATGCAAAGGGACTCCTCCTTAATAATTGGGGGTATAATAAGAATGGAATGTCATCTAACAAAAGAGACCCTTGTACTTTAGGAATTTCAATTTTAAGTGACGTGCTTCACATTATTAAGTATTTGGTTTATTGGAGTATATTGGAGGTTATATATACTGTATATGATATGGTTTAAATAATAATAATACAATATTCTTCTTATATGACGATTATTGGGAGGATTTAATGCAATCTGGTGCAGCTTTAGTACGCATAAGAGAAGCCTTAACAACATACAGTACTGTACACCCGTTATCGCCTATCGTCCTTTAGCCAGTGAATGATTTATAATGAAGATTTACACTGACAAAGCTAACAGTTACATGTCATCTGACGACAAACGGGTTTTCTTGTCGGGCTCGGCGGTACGCCACAAAGGGGAAACCAGCGAGGGAATGACATCGCCTTCCCCTCTCTTTTTCTTTCTTCATCTTCTTCTACTTATACTTCTTCTTCGTCTTCTTGTGTGAGCGGCATTGCACAGGGCTGGTGAGCCAGCCTCCAACCGTATCCATTAAAGGCCTGATTGTTATCTAATCTTTACCTGGCGCTTTAGCTGGAAAAGCCCTGAAGCTAATGACACTTGAGACCAGCAGCACATTCTGTGACTGTTCAAAGCATCTGTTCAGTCAATACCTTCTGACAAAAAAAAAAAAAGAATGTACGAGAGATATAAGAAAAGAAAAAAACACACAAACACAAAACAATACCCCTCCAAGCTATTTCTGTGAAGACTATAAGTTCACCCAGAGAAAACAAACAGTTCATTGAGTCATTTCCACATGTTGAATCCTTACTAACAATGTGGCTGAATGTCACAGGTATGATTTCCTGTCAAGGCAGTGGAGGCCTAATCTGCTGTGTTTGATTCTACATCTACAAATATACGGCAGCTACACTGGAAATACTGACTGGAAATTAAATAAAGGTCGGGAAATGTAATACAGTTGAAAGTTAACGTATATTGATCTTTGCAGACAGTGCTGGTATCAAAGTGAAGTTAAAGTCTTTATTCAGTTACACTTGGCATCATGGTACACACAGAATCATAAAATGTTCTACTGTTTAATTTACCTGAAGCTGAAATGTAAGTACATATGTTACCAGCTGTCTTTGAAATAATTGTCTATGTTGTACTAATACTGAGTAATATAAAAGTATAGTCAGCTATTGTAAGTAATTGTAAGATATTAGACTTTATGTCATATTCACCAAATATCTCCTTGCATTTTGTTATTTCACCGCGTTATAAATATAATATCCAGTACTTCTACATAGAAGTTCTAGGAACATAAACAAAGTGGCAAACACCACATCAACATTGCCCAGGGCTTCGCAATTCAAGTCAATGCGTGGAGCGTAGTTAGCAAGCGTTCTCCAGAATGACTAACCCTCATTACAATTGTAAAAAAAAGTATGCAATAAAACAACTAGACAAAAATACTATGAAATATTTTTCTCGTACGCATTTTTGTTTTAGAGTTATAGGATTGCCACAAAAGTTACCGTGAGTTTCTGCTTTCTTACATTAGCTAACATGCAATACTTGCTAGATCTGATTTGAATAGAAAATGTGAAAATCCCTTCAGCTGTCAGCATTTCCACCTGAATGAGGCAGCCAGTGTGATGTGCTGTAAAATGATAAGCTCTGCATTTCTGGCGGGGCTCCGGAGGGATCCCGGCCACACCCAAAGCTTGTGTTCTGATGGCATAGCACACACACCTGTAGAGGTTATGAGCAGGGTATCAATATCATCGGGTCAACACATTTTCATCTAACACTGACATATTTCCCTCTCTCTCACTCTCGCTATCTCCTCCAACCCTTACTGTTGCTGTGTCTCGCCCTGCCTCTACCCCCTCCCCACCTCAATTCCCTAGCCACCCCCTCTCTCCCTAAGCCTAGTGAGAGTATCGTGGGGGAGTCTTTATTTGTTGCAGTGCTTGGGTTTCTCTCCCATCGCAGACTCAAATGTCACCATCTCCCCGGTGTTTCTTGAAAAGCGCTTGAGCCACCTCTTGCTTTGGCGCCCGGCTATCATTACCCTCCTCCTAAAGAGTGACAGTTGCACCCTTCGAGACCTGCCACAAGCCTCGGAGGAAGGAGCGTAGTGCTGTGCCAAGCTAACGCCAGCGGCCAATCAGATGGCTGGATGCGCTGCCACTGTGCATCCAGGGCGCTGTGAGCTTTCTCACCAAGTGCAATGCATGCTGGGATCGAATCAGCTCAGGAATGACTAGGGGCAGACATCGGTTGTTTGTTAAAGGCTGGGATAGACCAAACGCACACAGATTGATGAGAAATCTATAAAGATAGATCTTAATTTAAGTGACTTTTACAGCAGTGGGGAGTTATTTTTTTAAATATTTCAATATACGTACTGTAATTGTATAACTAGCATGAATGTATGTTTATTCGTTCTTATATTTTCATAAATATGTTGTTCACAATCTATAAACCTCTATAAACTGTGTAATTGTTCAGTATCATGGCTCAAAAAGTTTGAAAACCAGCGATAAAGCTCTGCAGTTCAGCTCAGGCATGCGCTAATGCCTTGAAAGCAATGCGCTGTAACAATCTGTGGATGTTTCCGCGCTGGTTCCACAGCATTGCAGAAAATACAGTGAGACATGTTCTCTATGGAAATAAACATGGTTATGATAATAAAGGGCCCCTTGGCTGAAATGGTCTGTCCACATACATTAACCCTGTGTGACTTTCACATTAGGGCAATATGCGTGCTGTGTGTGTGTGCGCACACATTTGTGCGTGTGTGCATGTGTGTGCGTGTGTGTGCGTGTGTGTGTGCGTGCGTGAGTCCTAGTGGGACAGAGGGAGAGACAGAACGACATAGACAGAAGGAGAGAGAGAGAGAGAGAGAGAGAGAGAGAGAGAGAGAGAGAGAGAGAGAGAGAGAGACACACATTCACATGTCAATGGTCCTGTGTGAAAGGAGGATGAATTGAGTCAAGCTGACATAGCATGCCAATAAGCTTTGTCTCATTTCCAATGCAGTATTCATTTGTGCCACAGAGAGATTTATTGCATGATTGACAATTATGAGAGGGTGACCTAGTTCTTTGTGTTGGAACAAAAATTGGTTTCATCAGCTGCCATTGCTGTCTTTTGCATTGTGTGTGTGAAGCTCTCTTGTATATAATAGCGATAGCTTCTGCGCATTGAGATACTTTTTACTCCCCCTTCAACTATTGAAACTAATGCATTTTTCCAGTAATGGCTTCATACATTTTGCATTTAATCACATCCACTACAGTATGTCTGTGTCTCCCGCCCCTGTAAGCAACGTGAGCGGTCCAAATGGATCGCATTGAAGTGACATTTTTACAAATGCTCTTCAATGTCGTGGGAGCGCATATAAAAAAAGATACTTGTCTTTTCTAGTAAGCACATGCGGATCAACCCAAACACAAAAGTTTAGCAATAACCTTTATCTCATGTTTGTGGCTGCTCGCCCTGATTCACAATTAATATAAAGTCCTTCATTGTCAGAAGGGGTTTTTATTTGTGCCAAACATTTCTTCTGGATTCCTTCCTTCCTGCGTTTCTACCTGCTTGTGTACAGCATGTGCGTGCACGTGCGCGCACATGCCCGGTTAGATTACCACGAGCGTGCAGAAGAAGTCGCCATACCCCTCGGGACTCTTGGTTGACTGACCCCACAAATGATACACGCCAGGTTTTAGGAGTTAATATCCTGCAAAATTGTCCTGCACAGCCACGGCAAAATGTGGATGATTAAATGACACAAGCATATCAAAAACATTTTTCTCAAGACTAGTGGCTGTTAAGTGTCACGGCGCTGCAGTCTGTCTCCCAGGGTTGCCATTAAAAGAAAAGAGATTTCAGGTACGGGGGTGGGTAGGGGAGGGGCTTGAGGGATTATGGGGTGTCCATTGAACAGTGAGTGTGTGTGAGGGTTTAATTTAACGTGCGAGTCTGTACCCGTGCGCATGCTTGGACTGTTTGATGTTAATGTGCTGTTTAGGTTGAAATAATATCTCGGTTGGGATTCAGGGTCTCATTGAGGGGTTTGGTGGAAGGTGGAGAGGACATATGTTAATTCTGTCTGAGATGACGTCTCCCTCTCAAAAACATATCCCCCTAGATTGTTTCTTGCACACTGGAAGCCAGACTTCCCCCAGTGACAAAACAGCAAAAAAAAAAAAGAAAGAAAAAATAAAGGCTTGAGGCTCCAAAGCGATCCATTTTATCCTTTCAAAGGATGCAATGCTTTGTTTTAACCTCCCCAGGAAGGGAGATGAAAGGCAGAGTAATAAAGGCAAAAGGTCTTTCTGTAGTTATCAAATGGCCTTTCACTCCTGACCTTTAAGATGCCACAGTCGGACCAGGAGACAATGCTAGAAATACAGATCGGATTTCAGAGATCAAACATGTCTTTGTGTAGTTTACTCGCTTGCAGAGAAGAAAGAACAACCTTTCACAGTCTATCATTTCAACTAAAGGGGAAAAAAACTATATTGGAGAGGAATGAAACATGTTCTTCCTGGTGTGAAGATACAATGGACTGACACATTTCTTGTTTACTTTTTTCCGCTTTGCACGTGCATTGTCAGTACTATACGTATTTGTGTTTTTTCTTATGCTGGGTTTTGTTTTTTTAAACACCAAGATGCAGAACATAATGCCGATAATATTCTACTGTGATCCTTCTATCGCCGTGGTTTCTCTATGACACTACTGGTATGTGATAACAAAACAGAACATTTGCTATGACATGTGATGCTGTAATCGTGGTCTTTTTGGGTTGACGTTCCGCGAGGTACCGTACAGCCTCGGTGTTTACCGCTGTTCCGGTTTCCCGGGGTAACCACTAGCCCAGGCGCGAGGGACAGTGCCGTGTGTGTACACACTGTACAGTATAGATACATGGCCGTCTGACCGGCGGATGGGGCTTGGTGAAGATTAGGCCTCGGCCGCAGGTCGTAGTGTTCCGAGGGCCGAGTACACGAGCCAGTCGGCCCTCGGTGTTGTTAGAGGGATCAGGTCAGGCCTACAGCCCAGGCTAAGCCTATTAAACAAACCACACCGCTTCTTCCTGGAAACCTGACTGCACTTCTATGGAGGGGGGACGGGGGAATGGGGGGGCTTTGCCATACAATATCTGTATGTGAATTTGACACCGCGGCTCAATAAAGAGAGATCACACATCCTATTGAAACCCTTTATAGCAACCATAATCATCCTAATGTTCCAGTTTTTTAAGTTTACACCCTTTTGAGAAAAAAAAAACAAAAAAACCCACAGATATTTGTTTTGAGGAGAACTCCAGCCAGTCTGCTGCGGGAACATCAGGACGCCCCAAGTGTTGCC
>JAODUH010000014.1:1088668-1118551 GCA_027564835.1 Typhlichthys subterraneus | reverse complement strand
CCAAATTAAGCGAGAGAGAGAGAGAGAGAGGGAGAGAGAGAGAGGGGGAGAGTGAGGGAGAGAGAGAGAGAGAGAGAGAGAGAGAGGGAGAGAGAGGGAGAGGGAGAGGGAGAGAGAGGGAGAGAGAGAGGAAGGGAGGAAGAGATGAAGAGAGGAAGAGAGGAAGGAAGACTGAAAGAAAGTTTGAAAGCAAGAAAGAAAAAGGAAGAGAGACTGGTTGAAAGAGAAATGGTTGGAGCATTCCCACAGCTTTGAAGTGTGTCTCTCTCAGCTCTAGACTGTTGGAGGTGGGCTCAGCTAGGCGTCCTTACCGCGAGCTTCACTTGAATGTTATCTGGAGGAGGGGCCCATACTCTGTTCTGATTAACGGACAACAGACACGGCGTGTTTATGTGCGTACGTGCACGCACACATGTCCGCACGTCTCTATCTTCAAGTTTATATTTAGATAATGTGGCCAACTGAAGTGGACATATTTAGAATAGCGATCACTCTGACAGGGACTCTTCAGAACTGAAGGTGGGGGGGGGTCACGTTGTTCCATATTCACAGCAGACTATGCTATCTGTACACGGTAATGAAGTAGCGAGTCACTCTGTGTTCTCGATTAACAGTAATCACAAAGTAATTGAAGTGTGAAAAATGAATTTGTTTCTTGCAATGCAAAACATTTTCAGAAGGCAGACAGCTGACTTATTAATCAAACGATGTCGTTTGGCGGCGGAGTCATGTTTTTTTTAACGCTACTATTGTGTTTTCCTAATTGCAGGGAGATTAAACGTGCCTTTTGTTCTCTGTCAAGGTTAAATGTGCGTGAGACCCCTCCGGTCACTTTTCCTTTATATCTTTCAGGGGGGCCAGCTCCACTGAGTGGCATTGTAGCTGTTTAGCCACTTTTCTCCGGGCAAATTGTTTTTGTGACCCATGGAATGTTAGAGGAAATGCTTCTCTCTCATTGGCCGTCCCCCGGGCGTGGGGGCCATGGCCTCTGTCATCAGTCGCAGCATACACACACACGCACGCACGCACGCACGTGTGCGTGTGGAAGATCAGTCTTTGGCGGAGGAAAGCAATCTGCCTCAGGAGAGAGACCTCAAGGCCTTTTTATAGCACCAATAGTCTCCTGCAGACTTCCAGACGTGACATCACAACAATCAGGGATCATTTTCAGTAGCATCATCAACACGCACACACACACACACGCACACACACACACACACGCCCTTTCATTCCCTGCCTTTACCCTCCCTGCAGCCACGGCAGTACAGTACTCGCATATGTATGCATTTATTTTCAAATTAAAACTAGTAATAAAATAATAAACAGTTCAGATCCAATGTGAAATCCCTCAGAATGCCGAGCGAAACGCACTCCTCGGATCAATTAGGTGTTTACAGCTCGCGCGAAGGAGCCAGCACAATTGCAGCAGCGCTGTCTCTTTTGGACCCGAGAGGCCACCGTAGCACTGTTTCATTAAGTGCGCTCGCTCCTGTGCCTCCCTATAAACACACATTAATTAAGGCGCACGGCAACACAGCCTCTGAGTTTGCACTATGGTAATGATGATCTGACCCCAAAAGCAGAGAGGCACGCGGGGTCAGGGAATAAAGCGGGCAGCGTTTAATTCCAGGGCTTGGCTGATCTGCAGAAACAGGGTCTTAACTGGAACAATTCAAATTAGGCTGGGATTTGCTTAACTGGCTAATTTAGATGGGCATGAATGTAGGTTCATTTCCAGGAGTGACTATGGGTAGCATGCTTCTCTCCCCCCCCCCCTTTTCTGTCCATAAAAATAATGACGAGGGTCAAAATTATCATTTCTTCACGTCTAAAGTCATCCCATGGCCTTATAATACTGCAGTGGACTGTTTTGTTTTAAATAAAAACCGAATTGCTTAATGATAATGTGTGCGCAATAAGGGCTAATGCTCGACCGACGTTATAGTTGCTAGACGTTAGTTAACAGTAAAAGCTTATAACAGGGAAAGGCCCAGTGCTGAACATCATGTGTTTGTCGATGTTACTCAGGAATTAGGAGTCAACAATCAGTCAAAGTGAAAACATTGCAGCCTCTCAAGCAAGGTGATTGGACAGGTTGGTACAATTAGCCTACCCTAAGTTTGCAAGGACAGAAATCTTGTTCTTGTAACGCAGTAATGCAGCATTGCTTGGATTACCGGCAGTAATTATTATTACTGTTTTGGAAATAGTATTTAGCTACACTACTAGTTACTGGAAAAAGTAATAATATTACCAATAACTATCTACTGCCCAACACTGGTCGATGCGCTACTCGCACGGCTGAGGTGTTCCAGAAGTGAAAGCGGTATTTCATCCACTAATATACTGTAGCAGTCTTGCCCCCCGTGGGCCTGCTGTTACTGACCCCTGCCACCGGGGCACCCGCTCTTCCAATCACTTTAGCTTCAATAGCCGTCACTTCCCATTGACAACACAGGTACATCTGACAGCGGTGAGCGGGTGCCATCAATATGAACCCAAACATTGACATTTTCTGCGGCGCACTAAGTGAAAAGTCCCTGCCCCAGCCCTCTCGGATCCGCGGCTAGAGGGACGCTGCAGAGGGGGGTGGGGAGACTGGAATCCATCTTCGTAACGGTGACTGTGTTGGAGGAGGAGGTGAAGGAAGAGGAGATTGAGGGGTGGGAGGCAGCATGTCAATGAGTCTGCCCAGTGTCACTGAGCACCACACAGAACAGCCATCTGGAGAATCAAAGACTCCTACCATCTGGCTGTCTAACCCACTATCTACCCCCACAGAATAAGAATCAACCAGATAATGCATTGCTATAACACGGCGTGGCCTTTCGGAGGGAAAAGTCAGGTTTAGGTCGTGTGCAAGTCGGCAAGTCGTGCAAGTATTTGTTGCCAACAACGAAACAAACAAAACCAAACCAGAAAGTGGTTGTCTTTTTTTAGATTAAGTATATTGTACGCTTGACTAATGGCAAACTAGTATTTTTTTGGGGGTGTTTTAAGTTAAGCCCTCGGTAAACGTAAGGTGGTTTAGCTGTGGATTCTCCAGTGGAAACCAACCTTCAGCTTCAGTGGGGGGTGGAGCGTACAGCACGTAGAAGAACTTAAAGCTTACAGGAGCTTCTTTGACACACCGAATCCTGCTGAGTGGGCCTTCAAAGTGTTGAGTTAAATTATGTATGCTCTGTAAGTATGCATTTGGCAGGAAAGAGCATAGAGGGGCAGAGGGATACATCGAAAAAGGTAGTCAGCCATATTCCAAACTGCCATTTCCGTGTTGCTGAGGTACCATTGTTTACAGTGCGCTGATGGAGAGGTGCCCTACTAGCTTCCTTACTCTCTCTCTCTCTCCCCCTCTCTCTTTCTCTCTCTTTTTCTCTCTCATTCTCTCTCGCTCTTCCCCCCTCTTAGTTTGAGAGAAATCTCCTGACGCTGTAAAATGGGCAATGATGACATATGTGGATGCAGGCCTGTTCATATCTTTGTGGGGCCTTTAGGGAAATAAATATCTGAGAACATTCAGTGAAATGAACCTCACTCAATAAATCACCATGACACAATAAACACTTCTGGCACATGAGCACCCCCCCTACCCAGCATCCCTTGGTGCCCAGCCCCCTTTGCACGCGCACTCACGCACACACATACCCACCCACACAAACAAACACACACACACACACAAACATTCGTACACACGCGCACAACCACACGCACAAGTACACACACACACAAATATACACACAAACGTCTCTCTCTCTCTCTCTCTCTCTCTCTCAGACACCACATACCTCTCTCTCTCCCCGCCTCTTCTTGTGCTGCTTAACCAAATGGTGCCTCCCCACAGGCCACTAAATCAAATCCCAGCACAAATACAGTGGGAATGTATTTGGAATGGGCTTTTGTTCTCCTTAACGTCTGATTGTTGGGACGACTGGGTCGCGCGATAAATCTGGGCCGCTTGCCGCCGTGCTACGGACGCGGGGGCGTGCGCACGTTACAGTACCTATCCCCCCCCCCCCCCCCCCCCGTCACGGCTAACTCCTGACTGTTTTACCGCTTCCACGTAGCGCAGATAAGAGCTCCGCAGCACATGCCGTGTCATCGGTCCCGTCCATCTGCGAAGCCAGAGGATGGAGTCTCACAGCGTCGAGAGAGACGGCGTGGGGGGGCTAGTCCTCCAGCGATGGACGATGGGTTTAATGTCAGTGGGATACAGACGCACATGGAGAAATACACAATAGTGTAATGGGTGCATGCCTGTCCTCTGACACTGATGTGACACTGAAGTAGAGGCTCTGCTTTTCCTCGGCCCAAGGACAGCCGACCTATAGCAGCCCGTGTTTATACAGCGGAAATATAAGCACTAATATAACGCCATCTAATTGGTTTATCAGTGCTTGCTATGGTACCGCACATGGAAACAGACCCTTTTTTTAACTCCTGGCCTGGATATATTGTGCTTTATCGGTGGGTACTGTGGATATGATTTCTCACTGTTATAAATGGCACATAGTTTGTGCGCAGGGAGAAAGACATTGTTTACACTAGACCTCATGCAGTGAATCTGTCCAGTGTAAGGTAATCTGCAGTAATAAGCTCCATTTGTTTTGTTTAGCTTTTAAGCTGAGGGAGAGAGGAAGAGGGAGAGTAAGAGAGAGAGAGAGAGAGAGAGAGAGAGAAATCTCATTTAAAATCCTACCCACCTTCTTATCTCTATTTGTTCAGTTGTTTTTAATGCCACATACTGAAAGAATTTCAATGGCTGTTTTGCCATGAAGTCATATGTTATCCTTCAGCGGGATTTCTTCTCACTATTGTGCGACAGTCCCTGAGCGCCTCAATCCTCCAGATGGAGCAGATCAGAAAAACACACACGCTCGCGCGCGCGCACACACACACACACACACACAAACAAATAGGCGGGTTCACACACTTTCCTCTCATTGCTTGACATAGATCTCCCTGCCTCGTGACATATATGGAAATGTAATTGTTGGCCATTTTTCTCTTCCCATACTTTTCTGTTAGTGGAAAAGATGTGTGTTAGAGAGCCTGGCAACCACACAGCACATGTCATGTTTACAAACAGAGCAAATGAATATGTTGCACAGACTATTCTCATTATACGCATATTGTCAGTTGGCTTGTAATTCACTTCCAGATTTCTCCCATTTAAAAGCACATCACACGAGCCCAACAAAACAGCTGCATCTGCTTTTGTCATGTTGGGCAATTTGTAAAGCTCAATTAAAAAAACATCTAATTTCACGTTGTGCTTGTATACGCCTAGAGCTGGTAAACATCCGCTTTTTTGACTTCTGCTCACAGCAAAGGGCACAGAGTCAAAACAGAGAAGTTGTTGGTTAAATTGTAAATACCGTGATGCTTATATCAATGTACTGACTTATTTTCTTGTTTCCTTTTTTCCCTTGCTAAACCTCTCTCTGGATAATACAGGTCAGTAAACTTTATCCTCAAACTTATAGACTACATAGGGCTTCAACTTTCTCTTAGCAGTATAACTGCGTTAGTTTGCTTTAGCTGCATGTTGATTTAATACATATTTCCCACAATGATAACCTATGTAAAAAAGGTCTGTAGATAGAAAGTAATTGTGTTGGCCAAGTTCTCTGAATGTTTGAAAAAGATATTACATGAGAAAGCAACAGGTGCAATTCAGTAGACGTTCACGCTCACTTCCCGTTGCCAGTGACGGTAATGAAGGTAAGAGCGGGTTCTGTAACAAGCGGCACGTAATAACCTTAACAGCCATCCTTAAATGATGCGATTGACTCACGCTAGACCTCACCGCTTCTTTTTAAACCTAATGGACTGGGTTTGTTTTGACCGGGCCCAGATTGACAGCCCCTTTCTCTATCTCAACAGTGACCCCCGGCCATGTACATTAGAGTCGGATTAGAACAAGTTGCTAACGCATATTAAAAAATTAAGCCAAGCCAGTGGACTGACAAAGCTCTCCCTCATTTCCTTCTCCTTTACGCCATGTTCCTCTTTGGGCAGTCCTGCATTAAAATTCCACAGCACTTCCAGTAGTGATAGGGACCTGTTAATACAGCCACAACTTGCCCTTGTGAGGGGAATCAAATGGCATGGCGCAGGGGACCAGAGAGGGGAAGAGTGATGGAGCATTATGCTGCTCTCGCAGAGGCGTGCCGGGAAGAGGCAAGGATACAAACATCAAATATAACAATGTAGCCTTCATAACTAGGTGCTTAATTTGTCAAAACGCTTCACTTTGCTCAGCCGGGGGATGCTTTACCTTGTCTCCAGCCCTCGCCACGTTTAAGGGGAGAGCAGTAGTTTTTCCTGCAGCAGGATATAGGCTTATTGTATTGCTTCAGCCGCTGTAAATAGTAGTAAATCTTTTGCAGCACATTTATTTTAGTGTGTGACACCAAAGCGTTCCACTCAGAATGATTGAACGCAACTTATTTGATTCTGCTTCCCTTCGCATTGCGATGTTGCGAAGAGTCTGGTAGGAAGACAATGAATTTACGCGGGGTGTTTTAACAGCTGCGCGTCTTTGATTACACGCATCTTTGAAGTATTACTTTAAGTTCGCCTCTGAACTTGGAGGGAGATCAGAAATGAAATGGAGCTTCTTCTTGATGTGAGACCGAGGAGGGGATTTTATTGTTGAAATGTTCATAAAGTACATCCAAGTCGAGTGTTTTCAGTGAAGGCGGGGGAAATATAGGAGGTGCAGGGTATGAAGAAAGGAAAGCAGGGAGGGTGCCGGTTTCATGTTCGCAAGGAAGAACAACAGCGTGTATAGTGAACCGCTCAATAGAGGTGTATTCGCACAAATAGTGTCAGGCTTCACAGTTGTTTAAATGGAATGGAAAATAAAGACACTATGGTAGCATGGGGTATGGTCGTTGTATGATCAATGTTTCACATTGCTAATAATATCGCATGTGTTACTATAGCATGTGAAGAGACACATAATTCTATCAGTCATACTTAATCTGCATGTTGCTTTGACAGCTGCAATGACATGTATTTGAGGCACTTCTTGCTTTGGCCAACACTCAAAATCTATTAAAGGATTATGTAATTGAACACTAATCTAAAGGGCTTCAGGTTTCTGTTATTTGGTGATGCCTTTGAATGAATCTAGGTTTAGTTTTAGGAAAAGTCTGTGAAGTACAGTGAAACACTGAGGGATAAGAAGATTAGTTCAGTTGCATGTGTTTTATGTGAGAACGAGAGCATGCTGCCTTTTGATGGATTAACGTGCCAGTGCAACTGAATTCAAAGGTAACAATACGTAGTCACATCTATGTATGTGTCAGGTGGAGCAGAAAATAATGCATTGTGTCAATTCATTTTAAATGAAGAAAGTATAGCATATTTATAAAAATAACAATATTTGGAATGCATTATTTGGTTTTATCCTTTGCGCCTCCATACACAAAATAACTTCTGTCTATTGTGCTCTCGTTTTCTTTCTTTCTGTCTTTCTGTTTTTCTTTCTTTTTCTTGTTAGCATCACAAAATGAATCATGCTCCAGATCCCCTACCATTGTTCACTTGTACTTTTACCAGTAGCATTAAAGAGACAAAAGTTGAAGATCGTGCGTGCCCTATATCTGTCAATGTCACCGAGACACTGGGCATAATGCTTGATTTATATTCTCCTCTGGAGATATGCGCTTTCTGTCATAAACGTTAGTTGAATCAAGCACAAGGAAATGCCATATATGGCCTCGCATGACCCACATAGGGAAACATATAGAATCCACAGTCCAATTAAACAGCACAATGCATGCAAATATGGAGGAGCTATATTTTGTGTTTCTTTAACCTCGTGATAAACTGGCCGCTCAATCTCATCTGCTCTCCTGCACTTTCTTTGATATAAATAGACGAGAAGTGAGAAATTATGAAGAACAAAAGAAGGAAGAGGAATTTTCGATATTTTTAAACGATGTCCTACATTTTGTCAGCTAAAATCAGGATATTGCCCGAGTGCAGAGAAGCCATGTTCTTCAGTTGTCAAAAGGCAGTAAGTAATGATTAAAATAGCAGTGTGAAATGCAGAGAGATTAAAGTGATGCTAATGATAAGTGAGAGAAGAAAAGGGCAAGCTATATTTTAATTCCTGGGAGAATGGTTAATGACTTCTATTGCCTGAGATTAAACTAAACCTGTCTCATCAGCCTTTTCTGCTCACTGAGGGGAAAAAAAGCCCCCTTGCACTTTAATTTATTAAACTCTTTTAAGGAAGCACATTGATCTACATAGGTTAAACTTTCAAAATTTGGGCAAAAAAGATGCCACGTAACGCTGTCATGTTTGGTGCGGCTGTTAAGTTGCTCAAGGCACACTATAAAGAATTCATTATCTCCTAACTGCCACATTTAATCAGAAAATATCAATTATTTAAGAGGGGAGGTTTGCTTCTGTTTAGAGCATCAGGTTTCCTGACACACAGCATTACACTGACATGCTCTCTATAATTTCACATTGTCACGAAGGCGATGCAATGAACCTTCAATTTTCAACGCCCCGTTTTATACCTTTGGCTGATACAATGTGAATTTGGCCCCTGTAAGCGGGCCCACTTAATCACATCAACACTATAACATCACACAACAAGTAGAGTATTTATCTCCTGTTTCCAGCCCGCTGGAAGCACTGAGACTCGTGCCGTGAAATGTTTTCTTAGCATGACATTAGCACAGAAGCACTGGTGACCTCTGTATGGGACTGTTGACATGACATTACGGTGATTCAACACCATTCATTAATCTTTGTTTTGCTGTAGCCTTGCTGGCATGTCCTTTGCCAAGATACAGAGCAATGCCAGAATTTGTGAGGCTCAATGCATATTTCTGATGGCAATTAGCATGCATTCCAATCCACTGAGCCCCACCAATAACAGCCCAATCCTCACAGCGGCTGCCTCTTTATCAGTGACCGGCTGATAGAAGTCATTGAACATTCTGCTGACAGCTGATTATTTTTGTTTTTATACAGATGTCAAGCTTGAGTAGGTGGTGTTTTCCACCCTGTGGACCCCCTCGCACCCGCATTTAGCCCTGGAATGGTGGGGAATAAAAACTAGACAAACTTTTCTGCCTTACTTTCTGCCTGTGTTTGTGTCATTTACATTCCTGTGTTCTATAATCTGTCTGTATCACTGCCTATCTCAGCAGTCAGTGCAGCCCTGGAGATAGGTCTGGTAAAGACCTAACTAACTTGGTTATGCCAAATTAGAAAGATTTTTCTTCCATATGTCTGTCTCCATTGTCTGTTTACATGGCGCAATCGTACAGTAGTTCATCACCTAATAAATTACCTATTTATATTATGGCCTATTATAATACCTACAGTATATGCAGGAACTCCCTATTGGGACGAATGTACTTTGAAGTATGTTGGTAGCATGTTTCTACTGGGACACAGAGAAACAGACTATATATTATGGGTCATATACAGTGATACATTCTAACTGCTACCAGTGCATATATTTCACAATTTACCAGGTTAAAGTTTATAGTAATAATCAGCATAGGTAAATGCTACACTGAAATCTGTATCTAGTCCAAAGTGTTTTATGTTTTTGTTGCCAATCCTATACAGTGTCCATAAATAATGTAATGAATTGCTTTTGCTTTTGCTAATGACTTAGTGTTTGCCTAGAGGAATGCTCACTCTTCAGCTGCTGGGTGGTCAGCCTAAGCCCCTGTTAGAACAACATAAGGTGAGACGTGTTTCAGTAAGACTCTTGTGCACTGCAGAGGACGGCACAGTGGCTGGAAAGCGTGATAGTTTGCATCAATAGCTGCCATTACATGAGACGCAGTGTTTCATTCTTAATGAAATCAAGCCCGTCGCTGAATCCAGCCCACGCCACAGAATGCGGACATGCATCAAACGCTGTGGACTGCTTTTATTTATAGTGAGGTATACTGTTTTATCGCGCCATACTCCTACTGCTGCTGTAGTTATTGAACCAGAGGAGACAAGCCTAGGATGAACTGTAGCGTAGGTGCCACAGACATATTTATAATGCCGCCCTCCCTGTTTATTCCGCAGATCTGTGGATATAATAATAATAATAACAATAATAATAATAATAATAATAATAAAGATAAGTAATGCAACATTTCCCATGTAAAGTTAGTCAATTTAGCCAGTGTCAAAACTAAAGGTAAATAACGTTGTGCTTCAGCCATAGTGAATGATCACTCACTGTTGTCTAGAATGATCATGATCAAATTGATCGTTAATGATGCACATTATTTTTCATTTTGCATGTTTTACATGTTAGCATTACCATCCAGGCTCCCATCCAATAGAAATATAATTACCAAACAGTAGGTGTCAGGTAAGGACATTTCCTGCAGCATGTTTGAAACATTGAAATATCTGTTAGAAAAGTAATGTCCTTAGAAAACAATGTTAAAACAAAAAAAAGTAAATTAAGCATGGCAAACAAAACAAATAAACAAATATAGACAGCTGAGGATTTGCCAATTATCCATTTAAAATGCTCTGAAATACACAATATGAACAAGTGCAAAGGCAGACTTGTACAAAGCTCTTAAGACTAAGATCTTTTTCAATGGACCATCTCCTAGCAAATGAGTAGCAGAAGGGGCAGTGACTCTGATCGATATCAGCAGTGGCTAGTGCTGCTTTGCAGAATTTGATCCAGCAGCTTCATGCTAATGTTCGCACCTGCGTCTGACACAATGTAATCTCTCCTTTTGAATCAATGGACCTTTTTTTTTTCTCTCAATGCTTCTCTCAGTTAAATTCTCAATACTGTTACGCTTAACAGTGTTTTTTAAGGTGCCATTTTGAACATTTTGCTTTGAACATTTCATAGAGGTTCTTGTCGTAAAACCGGATTTAATACATAAATGACACTCTCAGTGGTATTAACTAAACAAAGGGATAATCTTAACTGTCTCACTATCAGTACTGCAACATACATTGTAAACCCATGGTGTAAAATACACTTGTGCAATCACATAGCTATTCATGTGAAGAATTAAACAGTTTCTGTCGAATGTTAATGATTTAAATATACAGACTTGCCTGGAGTAAAAGCAAAATGTCTTTGGCTTATTTTGTTGACATATCCAGGATGACATGATTTCTACCCCCCCCATTCCCCTCCTTCCCCCTCATTGGGTGTACAGTATGTAATATCTCCATGTTTCTGGGGACACATTACAATAATGCATTGAGAAATCACATTAATAATGCACATATTTTGTCACATATTTATAGCCATCCCCTAGACATCAGCATGTCACAGTTGTTGTTAGATCCCCATTGGTTTCAATTAAAATTTCACTGAGGCAATAAAAATAGCCAATTAAATTGGAGCAGGCTCTTCAGAGGTAAAATTGTTCTGATTAGATTAACCTTGAACATCAATTATAGTTAAAATAAGCTTATATGTATATTTATAACTGCCCGCTGTACAATACTATATTTTAAACTTTGAACGGCATTTTGTCCTTAGCGTGCGTCATCATTTATGTCCTCTCGGGGTTATTTGGTAATTATATTATTTAGTCCTACGCGTCCCTCTATTGAGCTCTCACAGTGGATATTCAATACGAAAATAATGAATTATTACAGCGGCGTGTTCCTTAAGTTACACCACACAATAGAGATGTGATGATGTATTGCGGGATTGGTTCTACATACAAATCAACCTGGTGCATATTGCTGCCTTCACAGCTGTACAAGTTGATCTCTCTCTCTCTCTCTCTCTCTCTGTCTCTCTCTCTCTGTCTCTGTCACACACACACACACACACACACTCACATACTCCCGTGGCACAAAAGCCTCCTCACCGTTGCCCGCGGCGATCCCACCCCACCTGGTATAACTAAGAGATGAGCGCTCTGACTCTAAAAATACGCCCGGCGCTAATGTCACACCCTCGTGCCACTTCAAGCACCCGGCTCCCAAAGCCCGGCCCGGTGTGAAGGGGAGGTGGGGGGGGGGGGCGGAGCCGACATCTTTGTAATTCTTTTAATAACACGTGTAAATGGGCAAGGGGCCTATCGGTCTTTATCAGGCCTGGGGAGCCGAGCGCGGCAGCTGATTCCACCTAGGGGCAGAGGGAGATGCCTGATTCGTCCAGCAGCCCGTGAAGCTGATTAATTTCGCTCTTCATTAACAATGTGTTGCAGCATCTTCGCCGGCCGCTCTCGCATCTCTCTCCCCTGCGTTGCCACCCCCCCCCCCACCCCCCACATATCCCCCCTCCCCCTTTTTATTTCACCTAGTTCTCCTGCATTCCTGGATGGCACCAGTGGCTGCGTCTAGCCTCCTCCTTCTCCTCGCCCTTGGCAAATGAAAGGTCAAAGACGCTTCAGTGATTAATGAGCGGTAGACTGGGATCTTTCTGTCACTGCCCCCTCATCCCAGTCAGACCCACCCCTCCCCTCCGTCTCTCTCCCCTCTCTCCTCCCTTGCATTATGTCTACTGCTAATCTTTCGTGGCGACTCGTATGCGGTTGTGTGGCGTGCGGAAAACAATCGGACGGAGAGTCTCTGGTGGGACGCGTTGACATGGGGTGTGATCTGCCATCTCTTTCCCTCCCCTCTCCTCCCAGGGGGATTTCACAGTGAGTGCTGTCAGGGTGGTGGGGGTGTTTTTAGGGCCGCTGGTCAAATAAAACAGGTGTTTTAGCGTAAACGGCTCTCGGGCTTTAATTCCGCTTTATTCACCTCGAGATGTCGCCTCCAAATCTAATGATTTTAGTAGTGTGCTCCTAGCAGAACATACCCAACCCCCCACACACACACACACACACCACACACACCACACACCACACACACACCACACACACACAAACACTTTAGCGAGGTGGTTTTATTTTGTAAATAAAAGTGAACGAAGGCGCTCCTCTCACTGGATAGATGACACTCCATGGACAGACCAACTGTTTATTTGAAAAATAAATGAAATATTTACTCTCCGTTGCAATACAGATTAGCGGTAGTGGTAATTGATTGCGACACAGGCCTATGGGCCTTTGTGTGTGTGTGTGTGCGTGTGTGTGTGTGTGTGTGTGTGTGTGTGTGAGAGAGAGAGAGTTTGAGGGCCCCTCATGTTTGAATGCAGATCCTCAACACACAATAGGTGTGTTAGTGAGGCTGAGTTCTGGCCCACGTGTTGTACTCATTCATTCAGAGGTAAGTGGGCCTAATGCTGAACAAATAGTGAAAATCAGAAGCCACTGAGAATCATTCGCCTCGCTTTTTCCCATGGCTCCCAACTCACAGGGAGGGAGGGAGAGAGAGAGAGAGAGAGAGAGAGAGAGAGAGAGAGAGAGAGAGAGAGAGAGAGAGGACACACACACATGCACACACACACAAACCTCTAGGAGCAGTTGTGTCACTGCAAGCAGATCCAATTGAAAAGTCTCCTGGACGGGGAAGAGCTGGACTTGTCAGATCAGGCCGGGGCATGAATAGATCCAGGGCATCAGGTGTGGGCTTCCCTGGCCGGTGATAGGCTCCCACATTGTGCAGACTAGACATGTGGCCATTTTCAAATATAATGGGAGAAATGAATGCAAATGAGTGAGTGGACTGAAATGTATTTAAATGCAGATTGAATGGGGGGCAGTGGGGGAGGGGCCCTGTGAAGCGCCTGATAGCGAGTCGCTTTAGGAGAAGGTCCACATTGTGCTGGATCATGCCTCCAACACCCCACCCATCTCCCCCCACCCCTCTCACCATGCCACCAGTTAAATTCTCTCCCTCTGTTTCACATGTGTCTCATAAGGGCTCATTGTCCACTGCCTGAAACTCTCTCAAAACTATTTACGTTAACGCTCATTTATTTGAATTTAAAATATTCCTGCTCGTTTTCTGGTACACAGATATCCGATACACACACACACACACACACACACACACACACACACACACACTCACACTCACTCACACGCACAATTCAGTGCCATGGGGTATCCAGTAAAGCGCTAATTGTGATTGGACAGTTGAGTTTTGGAAAGGGGGGAGAAAGAGAGTTGAATCATTAATGATAATGTTGCCCTTGTCCATGGCCCCATTAGAAGCTGTGTGGACTGGAGGTCGTAGCATGTGTTTCACAAACAACTTCCCCCGTCTGCTGCCCTGCGGCCATCCATCTTCTCAAACGTCCCCTTCCCATGTTTAAGGAGCTCTCATTACAGCCTTTCCCAGACCGGCGAATTTATGGCGCACTCTAGACCGTTAGCACAATCCAGGGAAGGCGATTCAGCGGGAATGTGGGAATTAGGGCATGGAAGGAAAGGAATGCTGTTGATGTGTTAATTGAATTTTAGAAGTATCCTTCTCGGCAGATTTGCCTTGTGAACAGGGCTAAAGAGAGCACTTTCCTGTCATTATTTCTTTGAGATTATTGTTTTTTTAAGGCCTAATGGCAAAGTAATCAACTAAATCCCTCCTAGAAAAAAAGAGAAAATGGCTACCGTTGACAATATGGTACCATAGTTCTACAAAATGTTAATTTCTGTGTCTCCTCTTCCGACAACAGCTTACAAAAGAGAAAAAAAAACAAAAAAAAACTGTTTTTAAAATACAATTTACATGCAATTAAATTAGAGTAATTAGGGACACTCACCTCTGCCTTTCCTCTGAATACACATTGTGTCGTGCATTTCAATGTCAACCATGTTTTAATTATTTTATGCATTCATAGATTTTTTGCCTTTTATTTAATTATTTAAAATTATTCAACCACTGAAGACAAGAGCCTTGGCACTGATGCTAAAGGGCTAAAGGACACAGTGCCTTTTTTAACACAGGCCCAACATTTCTAAAGATAACCCCCCTTCCCCTAGAATGTCAGTTGTTTAAAGTTGGGTGTGATGGTATGGTGGAGGGGGGGGGGGGGGGTGTGGGCGCTTGTTGGCAGAAGGCTGGTATGGGGGATGTGCACTGGGGCCAGCGGCTGCAGAGATGTTCCTGTGTCCAGAACTTTCCGTGTAGTGATTAATAGGAAGGGTAATGTGGTGGGGAAATGAGTAAACACTCCCTCGCCCCTGGCTTTGTGCTTCGGCGGCTTGATGACAAGGGCAGCGCAAGGTGAGAATTAAACAGACCCGCAGAAGAAGAAGAGCGAGGGAAAATAAAAAAAAGAAGAAGAAAAAAAATAAAAACAAGGAAGAGGAAAATAGCGGAATGAGGGAGGGAAGGAGAGGAGAGAGGCGTGAAGGAACGCGACAGACCTGGCCAGTTCGTGGGAGTGCGGGAGAAAGGCCCGCTGCAAGGACAAAAAAGAAGGCTGCCCTGACAAAAGTGGAAGAGGAAGTTTCTCCCGATGAAGAATAATTAAAAGCGCTCAAGGGAGGGCAGTTTTAATTTCACATGTAAGGGGCTAAAGATTTCATTTGAAGGCGCGCCGAGCGGAGAGGAGGTTAATAAGACGAACAAAGCGGGAATGTGAGAACATGCAGTGTGAGGAAGCGTCTTGGACTTTCACCTGACAAGTTTTTAATTATTAAACCTCCGATATTTCTCAGTCGAGGAGAGGTGGTAAAAAAAAAAGATTAACTGATTAACGGTCATGGTTACCCCAATTACTCACTTGAGAGGAAATAGATGTTACTTCAATACTTTAGCGTGTCTCTTCAGCGCTGTGGTGTTTAAAAGCAGCTCTTTTAAACACCACAGCTATAACGGCAACTGCTTGGTGATGCCGGTCTCACTAGTCAGTCTGTAGGGAACACAATAGTTCATTGCATAACGTCTCCTTATAAAAAAAAACCCCAACATAAGAAGAAGTTTCTGGAGTTGAGCTCTTGATCACAAAATCTCCTCCATTAGCTCTATCTAAAGTCGATGCACCCCAATTATCATAATGAGATCGGCTTGTTCCTGTAGCCAAGTCTCCTAATGCCACAATATGATCAAAAGGACTTTATGAGCTCGACCCAGTCCCAGCTGTGGGCCATTGTACCCATGGGCCATGATGAAAACTTTAATTCACTGTGATTTCTTGAACGTGATTTATTATTATTCTTTTTTTTAAAACATTGGCGGTTTTATTTACTTAGGTCGGCGTTAGGTCGCGGACCTCCCCTCCCTCCCCCGCCCTCGACTCCATCAGTCCGTAGTTCACGACGGCTCCCTCTGCCCACTCTCTCCTCAAATCATTAACGACGTTGTCAGGCCTGGAGCATGGGAATGACTGCGGCGCGGCAATCACAAAATCCTCCTCTTACCCCCCCTTCCTTCCCCCCTCCTGCCGTGGCATCGTGGGGCACACACGCTGTGTTTGACACTTATGCATTATATGTTTATCGCTCCCTAATGAAATCCTGACAAGTTCCCCTGTACAGGGGATACTGTGTTCCATTAATGGCTCTTAACGAACCCCGGGCCCTCACAAAAGGCTGGGCCTATTGCTGCTGACAGCAGAGGCCCTTGGCCTAGGGCCCCTGGAGGGGGGAGATATTAGGTGTAAGCAGCCGCTACCCTGCCTCTCATTTAGTCTCTCCTACACTTTCTCTCTCTCTCTCTATCTCTCTCTATCTCTCTCTAGCTCTCTTTCTCTCTGGGCGAGCCCTGTGTGCACATGTTTCTCTTGAAAGGGACAGGGCCATGTAGAGAGAGAGTCAAGCCATCTCCGTTCACTCCAATGGACCGTTTTTTCACAGCAATGGCGGATCTGGAGCCTCAAATAGTTCCATAAGTTAGCATAAATACTTGAAGTACCCTGTAAATAATATTTTAAATGTAAATCGGCAAATCAGCATTTATTGACTAAGACTTAACAAAAAAAATGAAGTTATATATATATATATACACATATATTCAGGTTATCATGTGACCGTTGAAAATGTTTAACTTCCGTTGGCGTAACACTCTTTCCATGGCTCTGGAAATTTTACTTATGATTACTTATTAATGATTACGTACAATATGTGTGCTTGTCCAGGCTTTATCTGTAGTAGCTTACACTAGCAATGCTAGTGTAAGCTCCATTAGTTCTGTCTGGAGTCACTAGCATCAGCAGTTATAAGCTTATATACGTTTTGTCATATGCAGCAACGTCTGCTCACGGTCCGCGCTAGCTGCATGTTCTGTGCACGTTATAAAATAATCCAGTGGCCTTGGTTCTGTAAATGGGAACACAAATAAAGTGGTGCAGACCTGACTTTGCCTTTAAGATGCATGCTTTGTGACGTAACACATTGTAAATTAATCTGTGACCTCTGCTAAAACCAACCGCAGTAAAGGTACATGTGGAAAGGCATGCCATTTGCTCTTTAACATAATAATGGATGATTGAACACAATTAATGAAGTTATTAAATTTCCAACTCATGGTAAATGGACTGCATTTATATAGTACTTTTATCCAAAGCGCTTTACAGTATTTTTACCTCACATTCACCCCTTCATACACGCATTCATGCACCGATGGTGATGGCTGCCATGCAAGGTGCGACCAACCACTGGGTTTCCTCACAGGTAGGTCAACACCGGGGGGTTAGAACTAGAGGTCTTCACGGGTCCAAAAAATTGTACCCGATCCGAAATGAAGTGTTTTTCACCCAACTCGATCTGCATAAATTAAAAACCCATAAATTGAGATCCGTTCCGACTGGAACGGTTGACAGACCCGTACCTGCAAAGTACCGTGGATTTTTCTTCTTAAACGGACCCATACTCATTCAGGTCCAAAAGACCCGCTGAGCACCGAAAGAATAGACAGAACCTTAAAATAATGTTGCAGTTGTAATCAAGCTCAATTAGTTTACGATACTTCGGTCGATGCAGTTCAGAAAACATGACAGAGCTCGTTTTTGTAGGTACCGGGGATCCAGCTTGGACGCAAATGCAGCTGCAGCTAAGCATCAATTCGTCAAATATAAAAACATCAAGTTGCCTACTTTGCGTTGCAGGCGGATCAGGGGTTAATTCATAATCTAGTAGGCTATGCAAATGGTGCCTTCGAAGTCTCCATCTTATCAAAGCTTTTACTAGCTGAGTAGAAAATAAAGTTCTGCTGTTGTCATGTGACATCAATGGTTTGTTGTGATTGGTTAAACCTTTTATAGCTTGGCAAAAGTGAAACAAAATCAACCTTAAAGCAAATAAAATATAGGCACGCACACTTCTGCGTTGCAAACGAGTGTGTGGTGTCATTTATTATAGGCCTAATGCATTTTAACCATTGCTTTTTCGCATTACGCTTGGTGATTCCTCCGACACGCTTACCGGGATGTTTCTGAATGTTTATGTGACCTAAGAGCTGACAATTTACTTTATCTTTGATGGCAACGTCTCAGCATTCAACGTTACGAGCTTGAGATACTGGGATAACCTAGCTTTTATTAACTTGTAATGTAGCTATAGGCTACATAAACTGTTATAGCCTAGTTACACTCATTGAAGTACCGTAAATTGAAACGAAAGAAAAAAAAAAAAAATATATATATACTTTGTTTTTTTAAATACTTTTTCCTGTGGTATCGAAATGAGCATAGAGAACTGTGGAATTTCACGGTATTGGTATCGACTACTAATAATTCTGGCATCTTGACATACTCCTCTCTTTTAAAATGTTTTAACTGAGAAGACTCTATTATTCCTTAACTGCTTTTAATGGCAGGACCTCTGCCATCACTCTATTAGCATGTGATAAAATGATGTGTCTCTCTAAGGAACAATGGTCTGTAGCATCCTCTGATGCTATTTCTTTTGCACGTCACACATCAAGATAATTTTAAGCAGATGCGGTCTGCTATGGCTACCGGGCTGTGCGATTAGTTTCCAGCGCGTTTGTGCGTGTGTAAACCATCGGCGACACGGATGAAATATAGCCTAGGTTCACGAGGAGTGCAGGCAGAAGAAATGTACCCCATCTGTAATACACTGTGTAGACTAATATCAGCTCCTTTTCTCTGATATTGCAGTGAGATATCGATCTGGTAAAATTGTCCCATATTGGAGCTGTCTGTTGTGATATTCATCATGCTGTCACCTATCCCCAGTACCTACGCGTTATTAGAAACCCGGGTTTGAAGAGGTTGAAGGGTTTTAGTCTCCGAGATGTAGCAAACAATTCATCATGAGCGAGAAGGCGAGAGAGAGAGGAGAGAGAGAGGATTGAGAGAGAGAGGGAGAGAGAGGGAGAAAGAGGGAGAGAGCTTCAGGTGAGGTGATGCTTGGGTTAAGATTTATGTCTAGTCAGGTTGTACATTAAGAATTATATCATCAAGCGGGAGGACACCAGGAGTTTCACTGCTATATGCTGAGTAGGCCTATTTGCTCTCCTGCCAGACTTGAATGGAGTTTTTCTTCCTTGTCTCATGAACCTTTTAAGAGAGAATCTGGAGTTTTAAGAAACAGAGTCACACATAAATGAAATCAGTGAAATAAAACAATGGGGAACACTTCCCCCCCCCTCTACTAAAGCATCTCTCACAGGCTTGCCACATTTTATGATATATTAGCTAGTACTGCCATCATATTTGGCTCTTTATGCCAATCACTTATTGGGAATAAGCCCTAACCAGTGTACGCCACCTTCAATTTAACCCACTTCACACTGGGACTCGACTCAGAGCTTATTCTGTTATGGCCCTCACCCCCCTCCTCTCTCTCTCTCTCTCTCTCTCTCTCTCTCTCTCTCTCTCTCTCTCTCTCCCTCTCTCTCTCTCTCTCTGCCTGTGAGAACAGTCAGAGACTCTTCCGGAAAGATCACAGAGATGTACTGAGACGGAATCCAATTCTTCCACGTCGCGCTGAGAAGTTAGGCTTTGATTCCTCTTTAAATGAGTACAAATGCTCGTCTGGGAATGTGCAGGCTGGGGGTTCCCTCAGAAGCGCTCTCTCTCTCTTTCTCTCTCTGTCTCTCTCTGTCTCTCTCTGTCTCTCTCTGTCTCTCTCTCCCTGGAAGGAGATTTGTGTTTGTGTGCGTATATTTGTCTGTATATGTGCGTGGGTGTGTGTTTCATCCAGGTGTGTGGGCACGTGTGCACATATGAGCGCGCTCGTGCGTGCGTGCGCGCCACCTATGTTATGCTGTGTTCACCACGCTGTTGTTACTTCTGTGAACAGCGTTTAAAACACAGCTGGTCAAATTGATCAGCGCTCGCGTCGGAGAGAACTGGAGCAGCCAAGAGTGTGGATGCATAAACAGGCCTGTTTGTATCTAAATATGCAAACACCCTCTTAAAGCCACCGACCCTCTGGGGAGCACTGCTACAGTACTTGGGCTGGTGAAACAGAGAAACATGCCCCAGTACTAACCTTTCTATGTATACAGAGAGAACAGAGAGAGAGAGAGAGAGAGAGGAGATAAGAGCATTTTTCTGATTATGTAAACAACTCTTTCCCTCCCCAGATCATTTTTGGACTCAAGTATTTACTTTTCATTAATTATCACACACACACACACACACAATAAATCAGGAAAAAGCTAATAAACAGTAGATAATTCTTGTTGAACGTTTCACACACGATAGCAATCCTCAGTGCAATTAATGCTAATCAGCGCAGCCTTCCTGTTTAGCTTTAACTTTGAGTGTTTGTCTTTTTGTCCGCCTCTCTGTCCCTCTGTCTGTCTCTTCCTCTCACCACTCATCCCCTCATCAGCAGCTTCTCACCGCTCTCTGCTGTTAGCCACTCTCTTGGCGTTATGGTCACATCACATTCTGTGTGTCTGCTGTGTCCACTCAGACCCAGAATTAATCACATCTGACAATCTGGCTGTGCTACTTCCAAAAGTTCAAAGGCATTGAATGGACGCAGAGAGAGCGAAAGAAACATATATGTATCCAGAGCCATGTAAAGAGAGGTTCGCGCCATCTCCATTCACTCCAATGGACCTGTTTTTCCACAGCAACGGAGCCTCAAAATAGTTCCCGGAAGTTAGCCTAAATACTAAATACTAAATAAACACTATATTAAGAGTACTAATACTAAAAGTACCATATACATTATATTTTAAATGTAAATTGGTGCATTTAGTGACTACTAATTAGCAAAAATTAAGGTATATATCTGTACATATATTTAAATTGCCCATGAAGCACTTCCTGGAACTATATTCCTGGATATACTATACTGTACTGTTAGACTAGAGAGAGGGAGAGATAGAGAGAGAGAGAGAGAGAGAGAGAGAGAGAGAGAGAGAGAGAGTTGGTGTGTGTGTGTAAAGGAAACCAAGTGAAACAGACATCTGCAGCAGGTAGACTCCGTGATGGCAGATAGTGTAATAGCTTAGAGATGTCATTGGGGTCTAGGGATGGGCAATGATTATTGTTTGCAATAATAATGCAAACAGGATTTCTTCCAATATTGAGTATGATAGTAATTACTAGTGCACCATAGACCTAACCTGACATGCCAGATACAGTTGCTCTGTCTGTTAGCTACATCCATCTGGGGAGCCGTCCATTGAAACTGTTTTTAAAGGGCAGGCACTTTCAAAGAATTACTTGACACGTGATTGGACAAACCTGTGAACCAGCAGTGTGTTGTTATCTGTTATCTGTAGCTGTTGTAGAAACGTCGGGAGAAGAGTGAAAACACATTTTCCATTGAGAAAAGCCTTTGCTCTTCTAATAAAACTGATGCTATAGTATATTGTGTCATCTAGGCCAGGGGTTCTCAAACTTTTCAACTCGCACCCCCCCAAAATAACCAAAGACTCACGTCCCCGCTGTCCCCAGACGTGGTAGAAGAAAAACTGCCGTATTATTGTTTGATAGTATTTTAATACAGGCTAGTAGCAGAATACATCAAAGTAACGTATAAACTGTACTATTACTAACAATTATGGCTAAACTACTGTATGCCTATTAGTTTAGCCATAAATCATAGCCATAGCCATAACTAACTATTTAAATAATTTAAAAATGTTATTTAATTTCTGAAAATCATCTCGTGACACCCTCATATGTGTCTTGTGACCCTCCGGGGGGGTCCCAACCCCCAGTTTGAGAACCACTGATGTAAACCTCTGCAATGTGGTTTTTAACTGGAGTTGTTTTCAATTTGCCTTCGTCACACCTCTCTCCAGACTGATTCTCTCAGCGAAATCAAACTGATGCTTAATTAACATTCAAAAAAACGTTTGGCTTCTTGACGGACTTGTGGTAAAGCAGTACATCTGCAGACCAGCTGGTCCTAAATACATCTGTCTCCACTGTTATGGTGTTATGGGAAAATTGTCAGGTTGTTTAACCTTAATACATTTTAACAATATCATTCAGTACTATGATCAAAAAGCTCCTTTTTGGAAATCTGCAAATATGCTTTCATCAATGTAACATTTCCAAAATGCTAGATTATCACTATTGTCCAAATATGAAATCAAAAATCATATTGGAATCCACAGAGATCACACATTTAAGATGATCTTGTTTTTTTTTATTTTTATTGAAATGTGTGGATCACTGAGAGAATGACTTTCAGTCATTCTAGACTGTCAAACAAATAATCTTCACTGCTCCCCCCTATTGTTCTTCAGAGTTCCTTAATTGTAACCCCACTGTCAGAATTAAACGTGCATTAAAAACCTTAACTGTTGACTCCATCTGAAGTCACTCTACACAACAATTTTATAAAACAATGGGGAGACTTAATGAAAATGCAGCTTGATTTCTGTTCTCTAAAGCTTTTGCTATGGGGAACCAATTAACTACCCTTCAGGATGACTTTCACTTCTAACTGCCGGTCTGTTCCACTGCCAGAAACTCGGATTAATTCTCCATTAATCCCTTCACCAGAACAACTCTGCCTTTGTCTGCTGGGGAGGACATGAGCATACAACACAGAGGTTACCCCGAGCCTTTTGGGTTGGAGGAACTTCAGCCCTCCCTAAGATTGATACGCCCTGTAGACCAACTCTCCTCAAGCTGAAAATAAGAGCCATGAAAAGGGAATGGTTGACAATGATTTTTGTTTTAGGATTCTGAGCTTTATTACCCATGCATATTAATGAGCCAATTAATTCCCTGCGTCCTCGCGAGTGGTCTGTTTGTTTTGTCGTCTGACCTTTTATCTTAGGTGTGTTTGCGCTCCGCTACCTCTAAGCACTTATTCCACACTGCGTTTCCCATCAGCCCCCCTGCCCCCCCCCCCCATCCCCATCCAAAAGAGGAGTTGTTATGTGTTTAGCAGTGTTGTTTCTCCCTCCCCTATCTGTTAGTTTCTCTCTATTTCTCAGCCTCCATGTCAGAATGCCTGGTGGATGTATCCCGCTCTAAATGTGACAGGAAATGTGCTCTTATAGGCGCGCTGAATATTTGCCTGATGGGATTTGCAATAAAATGACTACATTTCCCTTCCATTAGGATCTCTAAAACCCTTCTATGTAATTTATGATCACACAGGCAAAAAGACGTGTTATATACATAAAGACTAAAGTAGCCCCCGGTCCACATTTAGCCTGTCCTGCTTTCAGAGTTAGTTGAGAGGACAGGGGAAATAATTGAAAAGTGCAGCTGGACTGTGTACAATCTTGTAAGGGATGCCTAGAAAATGAGATTAATCAGTGCGCAGACATTGTGTGGAAAAGTTTGCAGTGAATGCCTGACAGTCGTGCTCTTTCTCTCATTTCAAATGTTGGCAGGCTAGCAGGCAGCTCCCAGGGAAATGCGCTCCTTTCATAGTTGAGTAATTGATGAATTGTATGCAATATGCAAATGAGAATCCATAAATCTTATGAATGACAGCTTAATTTATGTGAGCCTTAATGAATGCAGGATTAGATTTTAATTAAATATCCTCAAAGGCACCCTGACTGGGTAAGTTTTTAAAGCCTTGTTTTGAAGACTTGTTTCATATGCATCGCAGTTCATGTAAAAGAGAGATCAGTAGGAGCGGCTAGATGAAATTTCCCCACAGTTTGAAGATAAGACATACTCTGTTTTGCTAACCAAAGGCACTTGCAATTAATAAATATGGGAGCAGAATCACATCTACCGATCTCATTTAGGCTTTCCTGGAACTGTTCCTTCTCATACATTTGATTAACTGCATTTAGTTTAAGCACTATCTGATTTCTAACATTTGGTACAGTATCTTTTTAATTAAGAGAATCATCCATTAGGCGTGGAAAAGTCAACCAATTAGGCTTTCCTCATCAATTCTCGTGATGTTGAAAGTCTGCTTACTCATTATCACAGGCTGTTGATGTGATACTAAACAATCTGAGACTCCGCGGTTGTAGAGTCCGTACAATTAAGAAATCAGCTTTTAACATTAATGATGCATAGGAATAATCTTTTTTTAGATACGCTTTCACGGCTGAGAGGTTTCAGACGACTAATAGAATGTGATTACAAGGCAGAGGTGTTTTTTTCCCCCTGTGCTTTTCCCTCCACAAGCCTGCCTGCCGGCGGTTCATTTGACGCCCGGGCCACTGCAGCAGTGGTCAGCGATAGCAGCAGCAGTAAGCAACATGGCTCCAAATTCCTTCGCACTGCCGCCCGACAACGCCATGGCCATGCCCAGCAGGGGTCGGGGGGGGGCTGCTAATCAGGCCTGAGCTCAGACAAAAGAACCCAGGAAGGCACCCGCTCTCTCAACTACCACTGATCTCTAGCCTGCGCACACTGGTCCGAGCAGGGATCAGAGCACAGACTTGCACTTTAAAAGGCGTTTTACTAGGATTGATGCTAACTCTTCCCGCGCCTTTGATTTCACACTATTTGATCTGTGATATATTGTTCTGTAACAAAGGCTCTCAGTTTGCCGGCGGACGCAGCTGTTTCTGTTGCTAATAAATAAAACGGTGTCTGTTTTCTTTTTTCTATTTAGTGCTCTCGCAACCTCGCAGTAATCCGGCTATCTAGATCAGATAAGGGATGTGTGGCTACCTGTGCATTAGGCAGCGTTTGACAGGTGCAAGGGAAAGCTGATTGAGATAATCCAAGAATAGGCTCAATGCAAATACACACTAGATGTGAGTGAGGATATGCTTGAAAAAGATGGATGAGGGAATACATTTCCACATTACACTCTCTCAATAGTCTCAATAGGAACATTTTAAAAGACCATTACTGTAGACAAAACAGGAAACATTATGCCAGTCCAGTACGGCATAGTACAATGGTAGAATTATACCATTCAAAACCATCCACACTAGTTTCTAAAATGAAAACTGTTGTCTCTTTGTCTATCGTCGATTTTTTAACCAACACCACTATCTTATCAGGCGGGATTTTAAATGGGTAGTAATGTATCACAGCTATGTTATTCTTTCCCTTCCACAAACACAGATAACCCCTCAGAGAGTCGATTGTATATTGCAAAACTATCTGATTGAGTCAAACAAAAAAAAAAACAACAAAAATAAATAAAAAGTTATAGGTCTACTACATACGTATAGAAGAAGGCACGTTCCTCCCTGTCCTGACTGGTCGGAGGCCCCTGGAAATCTGCCTGACTGACCTGGCAGTTAAAAGGCAAGAAGCTGCTTTGTTTTATCAATAGGACCTTGTTTTCATGGCTGGTCACCACCTCGGCAAACCAATCAATGGGGGCATGCTCTGCTATCGCTGTGAGAGAAATGAAAAATAAACCCTAGATAATCCTTCAGTTAAAAGGTTACTCGGGGCGATAAAAGCTATTTTGTTAATTTATTTACTCTCTGCACTGCAGAGATAAAGAAAAGGAACAATTAAGAAATTCTAGGTGAGAGATTTTAAAAGGGCAATGACATTGGGTTAATATTTTATAAGGCCTGATTGGCACAGACCGAGAGAGGCCTTTTGTTTACACAAGCCCCAGACGGAATGATTCACTCGCTTGTTTTGGCCGACTGGGCGGAAATGGAATAAATATCTTCATCCGTACCTTTTCGAAACGTCAAACAAAAGACCGAGATAAAAGGTTAATGGCTCAATCATAGCGAACAGGAAATAATATTATGCTCTTTCTCTGCAAACTAAAACCTTTATTGACATAACCAGGTTGAATTCCTAAAGTTATCTGCAGCCGGGGGGGCAGAGGACTTTTATGTGTAACTAAATCTAGTTAGAGAGAGTGTGCTCACTTGGGCTAAACATTACATTTGCGGTTTCAATTGATTTATAACAGATCATAATCACTGCATTAACAGCATTCTGGGTAATAAGATCTCTTTCGCTGCTTCCGAAGAAGAAGAATGAAGGCTGATAGTGAGATGTCAGAATTTCAGAAAGAGGTAAAAAAAAAAAAAAGGCAGCTGATATCTGATGCGATATTATACCGCTTATTGTAGCAATCACCTTGTGTTGGCTTCCTGTAAACGGGGTGAGAACATGAATTTAATTATTGTGCTTTTATTGCATTGTTGCGTTGAAATTGGACCCGCGTGGAGTGTATTGTTGGGCCTGGTGTAATCTGATTGCCTGTGCAGCGCAGTGTGTTGGATAGTATCAGATTCCAGTCCACTTTGCTGGGTCAACACTGGGCCCAGCCATTAAAGGAAGTTTGGTTCAGGGAAAGTTCACCCTTATTTTATTTTCGCCATGGCGGCAAAACAAAAAAGAGAATAGATGTGTAACATATTTGCGGCCCCTGGCCCAATGCTGCTGGGGCCTATTTTGTTTCCATAATTGAAGCCAGGGATATGAGGCCAATGGATATCTTGAGTATAAACATAAATAAAGGCAATGTGATTGTTTGATGATTGACCTCCAATGTAGAAATATCACTATCCAAATACACCCAGTGCAAAGCTCAGGGATACTGTTTTTCTAAAACATTGTCCAAGCATAGAAGAAGAAGAAGACGGAGGAGGATTGTGAATGGACAGGAGGAGGGGCTCGGGGTCGGGGGTCAGGGGTCGGGGGGTCGACACTGTAAAAGGAAAGAAGACAAGGAGAGACACAAAGGGGAAAAGATGGCAGACAGAGGACATGAGAAATACCAACAGATTCCAATCACACATCCAGGTGTGCTATCCTTCTTCCTGCAATAATGGCCTACTTTGGAGCCGTTTCTGTGCCAGGCTATTTAGGGAATCAGCATCTGCTGCGTGATAAATAGCCTGGCTCTTTTGTTTCAGGCCAGGTTGTGTTCCTCCCTGGACCCCGGCTTATTAGCCTGGATGGCTCTGACCGGCCCACATCTCCCGCTATAGCATGCATGCTGCAGTTACTGTATACAGCAGAGGTTTCAACAAATTAATTGATTGATGATTATTATTATTATTATATAATTATTTTATTTTGGCACAACCTCCAAAATAAGTGGATCATAGTTTATGACCTCCTCTCGTTGATTTGGGGGGCTGAACCGTGATCAACGTCATAAAGCATTAAAAAAATGATTAGCATACAGCATAAATGTATGTCTTTTGTATGCATCATTTAAAAAACTATATTTAACATTATTTTAAATGACATTAGATAAGTAAAATTAAATAGATATATGCTGTTGTGCATATTTATTTATTGAGAAGCGTCTGCGGTCACTAGGAAATTAGGCAACGGCCGTCACCTTTGTAATGAATCGCACGATTGCCGGTTCAGAGCTGCTATTCAGCTGCTGTATTGCTTTCATGGCGAGCTGGTGTCTTGTCTAGCATGTGGCTGAAATGCTATCTCCTTCCACACAGACAGATCCTGCGGCAGCCTATCTAAACATTACCAATACTTAACTGGGTCTTTGTACCTGGGCTCACATCCTCGTGAACGTGATATAAAGTTGATATGACATATTTTTGTCCATTTGTGCTGTTTTTTTTTTCTTCACTCCTTTTTTTGCTTTTAGTATTGTTGGTAAAAAGCCTTTTACCCATCACATGCCCTCTATTGAGGTCTTTCATAAATAATTCAAGCAGAGTACAAGTGAAAGTGATGACAGCAAAACTGTCTGCGATCTCTCCCTCTCATAAGATCAAAGAGCCGCTTCTATAGAAATAGGAATTACATTTCCAGACGTCCCTAGGTTAGGCGGGCACTCATTTCTTTCTCTCATTCCTTTTTGTCTCTCTTAGTTTTTCTCTCACTCTGCCCCTCTCACTCCATCATCTCTGTACAGTATTTTCCCTCCAAAGGGACACTGTTGGATTGAAGGACTGCATTTAGTGTGTAAACCTCCTGAGCCAGTGTGTGAGAGTGTCAGCACATTCAGACAGACACGGCGAGCGCATTTTCTCTATTAGCAGGACCAGGATAAATAAACCTCACACAAAGACATGACTGAATAAACACAACTGCTTAATATCTGAACTAAAGTTAGCGGGGCAGAACACAAGTGCCGTTAGACGCCGTTAAATAGCTGTATGTGTACTGTACATCTTAAGTGAAAGAAAAAGACTGCATTGGTATACAATTTAACCAATCACTTAAACGAGTACTTGAGTTTTCAGAACATATAGTTGAGCTTTAAAGTTTTAAATGTAATGCCTCTTGGAAAGGCGTATTGGAGAAACAGACCTTATGTGATGAAGGTTAACTAAAAGGAGTGGCTGTATATTTATATAATATTAGCAAATAATTTCTATAAATTATTATTATTATTTTGTTTTTCATAAATCTGTGATAATGTTGTTGTTGCAGTGTTTATTAGACTTCATTCCTATATAAGCAATTCCTATCTGACTAGTAAATAATCAATCAATAAACAAGCATGCTACAGTATAATGCAAATACATTCTAAAGTCTTACACAGGGTTGAAGCATTACATACAAAATATACGTATACGCACAGTCAGTGTGACATGTTTGGTGTTTTAAAGGAGGAATATAATCCACCTCTTGAAAAAGAACCTGAATAGCCTGGTAAAACTTAAACCAGACTATTGTAACTGAAATAATGCATGAAGCCAATATGTCACGAGTGTCAAGCCACCGCAATCCATCTTCGCAAAGACTCTCGCTCCCTTGTTCATACAGAACGTTCTTCTATGGAGTCTTTACCCCTTGATTATATGTTCACTTTGTCGTTCCTCAGCCCATAGCCCTTTTCTTATAACTAAGCCAGCGAAGTAGGTATTGATTATCACTGGAAGCTGTATTAATAAAGGAACGAATAAGACGTGTGGATGGTCGGGCATGTATCGGCTTGAGAGGCCTTTTCTCCTACGCAGTAAGGTGGCACAGTCATTTATCACATCGGGATCTGTGCCCTCGTTTAGTGTAATAAAACTCCCCCTTCAGAATCGTCCAACAGGTCTGAATCACTCTGTCACACCACCTTCCAGCTAAGGTACGCATTAAATCACGCAAGCAGAACATTTCCTAAGGCGCCCATTGCCTTTTAATTTCCTGAAGAACCTTAAAATATCATTCATTACCAGAACTACACATATTTGGTTTTTAAAAGTCTCATAAATCAATAGTGGCCTGACTGCAATAATTATAACAAGTTAACATGTAATTTCCAGGCCGAGGGCCGCGCACTGGATTTTAGCATATGCAAACGAGGCAATTCAAATAGTGCAGGGATATTAATATGGGGGAGCAGGTAACGAGGTACGGGTTATGAATTATGCATCAAAAAATGGTTGATCTTCAATAAAGGAAATGAATTCACCGTGTAATCTAATTAGTTATGGAAGTCTATTATGTTGAGCTGCAGAAAGCAACTGTCCTTGAAAAGAAATGTATTTACAGTACATGCTGGGCCTTCTGGAATGCAGCCGCGTTGTGGAGCGGTCCAAATGTTAACCCCCAACCCCCTTCCTCCGCCCTACACCCATCCTCTGTCATCCTCTATCTATCTCTCTCTCTTTCTCTCTCTCTCTCTCTGTATATTTGTGTGTGTGTGTGTGTGTGTGCATCTCTCTCTCTCTCTCTCTCTCTCTCTCTCTCTCTCTCTCTTTCTGTATATTTGTGTGCGTGTGCGTGTGTGTGTGTGTGTGTGTGTGCGTGCGTGCGTGCATCTCTCTCTCTCTCTCTCTCTCTCTCTCTCTCTCTCTCTC
>JAODUH010000014.1:1072517-1084975 GCA_027564835.1 Typhlichthys subterraneus | reverse complement strand
GGCAACCACACCAGTGTGCCACATGCACCCAACCAACAGACACCCCCCCCCCCCCCCCCCCACAACCACTGCTATGGTCACCAGGGAGGTGGGAGGTTGTGGGTCGGGGGAGAATAAATTGGAGTGGAGATCTTTTCTCCCAGATTATTCCTGTGGATGCTGCTGCGTTTTGCCTTGAGTGAATTCTAATTAGCGCGATTAAATCCACTCCACTGGTGTATGTACATAGGCAGTGCTGATGCTAAAGCAGGCTTATCGCCACAAGAATCAACAACAACAATTTGTGCCCTAACTCACCCTGGGGCCAAATCTTATTGTGGCAAATGCTTTTGTTCTATTTGTGGCTGGTTTCATTGTGACAGCTTTGATGTCGGTGGCTGTAAGTGCACTGATTTGCATATTTTCCTCTCCTCCTTTATATGTCTTTAATGATTTTCTACTGTCGAAAGGCTCTCTTGGAAAACTCATTTTGTGTACAGCACATTGTGTATTTAACCAAGCATTAACTGTAATATCTTACGAAGAGGTAATACGTCATAGCTGCTTTCTCTAGTTTTCCCTTAGTGTACAAGTTTGCTCGAACAATTTTAACATTTGAACATTAAAGCAATGACAACATGGCACCTTACACACATTTTTTCCCATCACAATAAAAACCAATATGAGCATATCTTTTATTTCCCTCAAGAAAGAGCAGCGTCTGTGAGGTGTTTGAAATTCAATATTGCACACGGTTTTGCGCCAACCTTGTGATTCTGAACAATGGAGCGCCGCTTTGAACTGTGGCAGCGGGGCGAAGTGGTAGGCTGTCTGTGTGTCTTATAGGTGGAAGGAGAACTTAAAGGCCACAGTCAGTGAACACAGAGAAGCACAATGATGAGAAAGACCAGTGTTATTTAGTGCAACATAAAGCAACAGAAAAGCCTTTTGATATCACCATTCTTTTATGCCCAGAGGGAGTCTATGATCTTGACATTTAGTCAGGGTGTTCAGGGGACATAGTTATAACATAGATAAAGTAATTGAGGGTTTTTACTCTTCTCATAAAGGCCTCGGGTTTCTCAGCTGGTCGGCGGCAGAACTTTTCCAACACTTTCCAAAATACTAATTGAATCATCTCTTCTTTTGACTTATAACGGCTCACAAATGTCAGTAATGCAGTGTAACAGTGTAACTATCGACAACATCGATGTGACATCTGCGCTATTCTTAAATTGTCCCCCTAACGCATCGTGTCATATTAGAGCATTTCCAAATGACTTGGCTCAGGCAACAACAGGCTCCCTGAGGCTTGACCAATATTCCCAGAGTCAGTAGACTCTGAGCCATTTAATTCAGGCGTGCCGAGAAAGAGCAAAGCGCTCCGCGAAATGTTTTGTTCACACTGGCACGTTTCTTTCTCTCCCGGTGACAGATTTGCAAAATGAGTGACCTGCTGATTCTCCCTCTCCCTCTCTCTCTCTCTCTCTCTCTCTCTCTCTCTCCCTCTCACTATCCAAATCACGCACACACGCTCACACATGCGCACACACACACACACACAGAGAACCCAGAGCCACTGACTCCCTGTTATTGAAATTTGGATAATATCCCTGTCCCACGATGCCGTGCAACCAATACAGGAAGTTGTTCAGTGGCACTCTGTCTAAAACTAGCACCTGCGGCGATGCATGAGCTGGCATTGGCGACGATGTACACTTTGCTCCATGTAATACTTCCTTTCATCTACAACTTTAATTATTTGTGATTCCCTTAATTAACTCAGTCCAAGCTGTTGAGCGTATTTCTCTTTCTTTCTCTCTCTCTCTCTCTCTCTCTCTCTCTCTTCCTCTCTCCCTCCCCAGATAAGGTTTGCATTAGAATCAAGGAAAACCAAATTAAACTCACTATAAAAAGGTGTTATTTGCACCCTAACAGGCCCAGAGAGGCTCACTGTGAAACGCAGTGTTAACATATGTATGTTTTGCCCTTGACACCTCGTCATTTAGGGAAGGACATCTTAATATGCTTAGGTTTCCATTTCATGAAATGCCCTTTATATGTGCGCGGATGGGGAGGCAAGCATGTACAGTGTATGTACGCACTCGTCTGTCGCTGTCTGCACACGTGTGCACACGCCCCTTCGCTCCTGCCCTCGGGGGGGGTAGTGGAGTGTTTGGCGGGATGGGGTGGGGGGTTGGGGGGGTGGTTCGCTCTGGAGCGCTTCCAGTTGCTGATGCATTACAGAGAGATTGGCCCCCAAATCGGATTATTTGCTGTGGACTGACACCACACTGAGATGACATCTCCTTTAAAGTGGAGCGGGCCTCCGCTGTGCCCACTGCTTCAGCACAAGCTCCAATATAATTCATTTATGTCCGGGATGTGGCCTCACCCTCCTGCATAACACAGCAGCTCCATGCTTACCATTAGAGAAATGAATGTCACCTGCAGCTTAGCCCGATGCGTTCTGTACTTATCGATAAAAACAGCATTTGCCAGTGCTGCTTGATATTATTTATAGAATCACACATACACGTATATATATATCTATATATATATATATATATATATATATATACACACATACACATATATACACTGTATATATACTCACACACATATATATATATATATACATGTACATACATACATGCAATGTATATATATATATACAGTATATATGAGTGTATATATATATATGCGTTCTGTACTTATCAATAAAAACAGCATGTCCCAGTGCTGCTTGATATTATTCATAGAATCATACATACATATGTATATATTGTATGCATGTGTGTATATATATATATATATATATATATATATATATGTACGTGTATATATGTGTGTGTATATATATATGTACGTGTATATATGTGTGTTTATATATATATGTAGGTGTATATATGTGTGTGTATATATATATGTACGTGTATATATGTGTGTATATGTATATACTGTATGTATGTATGTGTGCGTGTGTGTGTGTGTGTGTGTGTGTGTGTGTGTATATATGTATATGTGATCGTTGTATATACAATATATATGATGGGTTTAGAATGGTGTTTCTTTTCACAAGTAGACTGCATGTCATTGCTAAGGTTGGTATGATGTTCAATTAGCACGTCAGCATCAAGTATGCCACTCCAGCCCGCTTCAGAATAGATCCGGTGTTCACTGGGTAATTTAGTGTCATTTCCCTCAGCCACTGCCCCTCCTTCTCCAGTCCACTGCTTGTCATAAGGTTAGCATGCTCGGTAATTGATACTAAATTCGTTGCGATGCGAATAGCGCGGTTCAAGTGCCGCGGCGTACCTTCGGAGTCGCGTCCCAAGTCCCAGCCAGTTTGTCCCTGTTGTGCTGCCACCGGTCCATGCATATAATTAGGCAGCCGTCCTCATTGGCATGGGGAGTCCACCCTCCCCTCTCTCGCTCCCATGGTCGACATGGCGATAAGTGCTGTGGCTATAAGTAAAGTGGGCTTTTTCTATTGTCGGTAATAGCGCAAACAGAAAAAAAAAACCGCAACGCATAAAGTATATATATATATATATATATATTTAAAATATATGTATATATTATTTTATTTATTTATTACTTCTTCATTAATTTTTTTCCGGTGCTGTTAGAGAGACCCATAAAGTCAGTCTTTTGTGTAGTGATGTGGAATTAATCTGATTTTAATTTAATTATAGCAGTTAGTCGGAGGAGGGCACAGGCATCGGGGTGTTTGCTGTAAGAATGTTCTGACATTGGCGCAGGTATGGGGCAGCTAGCATGTTAATTAATGATGAAGATCCTGACAATATGCAGAGGCATGACAGCGTTAAGCCAGTCGGCTGTTGCTTCCTTTGCATATTAATAGATCCTTCATTATTATTTAATATGACAGCTGCTACAGGGGCTACCATCAGACCTTGTCTCTGTTATTTGCTGTTTTGTACCCCAACCCCCCCCCACCCACCCCCCCACCCCCCCCCACCCCACCCCACCCCATGTGACAGCAATGCTATTCTTTATTTGTTGAAATGCTCCCTTTACTGCATTTCAAATGCTGCGCCGCTCTCCTGCGCGGTAACTTTGATGCGCTGTTTGTTTTGTTGGCTTGGAGGATCCTGCCTGGGCAGTGTGTCTATACAGGGGGAAAGTGTCTGAAACTAAAGGTGACTTTGAAAGAATATAGGAAGCGGGATTGTTTTGTTTGCATGGTAATGAATGCAGATTAGCATTGAGTGGGATTGGTCCTGTTCGCGGGGAGACTTCTAGGACTTAATAAACTTGTTGCTCGGGAGCCAACATGTCCCTTGGCCTGCTTATTACAGACACTGTATGGAGGTGTGGGCTGCGCGGATGTGACAATTGATCCGGCGAAATGAAACAATTATCAGAACAAAAGCTTCGATTTATGGAGTGTGTCACTTAGGCAAAGACAAGATGGAGGCAGGCGCGGATGATAGATGGAACACGAGATCATTCCAGTTGTTTCACAATAGAACGAATCGATTTCTCAGTCTTTATTTGTGGAGGAAATACACATTTGATAAAAGAAAAGAAACGTGTTTTTTTTTTACATGGAAAAAGAAATGGTCTTTTTCCATGTAGAAAAAATAAAGACACAATCACAGCAACCCCCCCCCCCCCAAAAAAATAAAACAAACAAAACAAAAATAAAACAAACAACTAAACTGGGAGAGCATCAAAAACTGACACACTGGTCGTCCTCTGAGCAGCGGAGGCTGATTTGTGGGGGGAATTTATCACACAAACAACCCAGAGGTGATTTCAATATTTACCCGGCAGTCTGTTCTGCATACGTCTCATTTGGAAAACAGTTGACTCTTGGCCATTATACACAAATGAAGGCTGACCTTCATACTGGGCAGAGGCCACATTCATTATGTGGAGAAATATCACCTTCATATGAAGCAGTCGTTCTCTCTTTTCTCCCCACTCCCCCTCCTGCCTATGCATATGGAACAGGAGCCCGGCCAGGCCCGTTGCAAACGAGAGGGCCCTCTCTGACATGAGGCTATACTGTACGTCAATATGGTGCTGATGTATTTTAAGATGCAAACAAGGCTCTGAATTATATGCACCTCCATGTCAGTAGCTTAGAGTGGCTCTCGCCATCTGCCTATCAGCTGGGGAGAGGGAGGAGAGGTGGCCGGCCTGTGTGTGTGTGTGTACCTGCGCACGTGCACGTGCAATTGTGCTAGCCGGCGTGTATCTATTAGAGCCACATGTTCGATTTCTCCCTCTCCTTGTATGCCCGCCTTGTGGCTAATGGCTGCTCCCCCCCCCCCCCCCGTCCCATCGCGAGCATGTGACAGCCGCGCGGTGATAAACGCTGCCGCTGGCTTGTTCCACGTCAAATGTAAAGGAGACCTGCGTATCAGGTGTAAACAGTCGCAAAAGGGAAAAAGGAACCGTGTGATATGTACACCGGCGTGGTTACGAGTGTTTCCGCTAATGGTTACACCTCTTGTTTGCCGCGCCGGGCGTTTTTGACGGCGCTCGCCGTGGCCGGTGAGGGGAGCTTTGGCGTTCTCCTGAGAGCTGTCCCCACTGTTTAAGACCAGCCTCATGAATAAAGATCTCAGTCATGTTCAATACGCCCACAGCCCTGCATACACCACAATGAAGCTGTGGTTTCTGGTCTCTGCGGTGTACCCAGCATATGGGTGTGTGTGTTTGTGCGATACCTCAGTCCCTCTAGTATATCAAGTCCATGCTGATCCTGGTTAACCTGGAAGTGAAATGTGTTATTTGCACATTATATTCATATATTTAACATGTCAATTTAATAGTTGGTAACTATTTCACTGCTGATGGACAAACAACCCTCACTATTCTAATTAAGTTAGTTAAAATCACCACATCACAACTATTAAACATTAAGTATGTAGATTGGAAACACTAAATATCAATGGCTGAATATGTCAATGACTGAACAGCGTAGCTTCTCATTGGTATCATGTACTAATGTGTTAGCGCCCGTTTTAGGAGTAATTTCATCGCACTTTGCACATAAAAACATGGCCTTGTATGTACAAACATCACGCACATGGCTAAAACCCTATACTGCCTGCTAAAGGAACACACGAGTTGTGCTTTCCTATTCATGCATATGCATTCATGGGAGGGTCGTGGGGAGATCGGGAGTGTCACGCATTGGAGGAGATGCGTAAGGAGAGAGTGATTACCTATTCCGTTGAATGTATGAAAACTGCGATGCAAAGTGCAAGTCAGTTTTGTGGTGAATATTCTCCGCCCCTGAAAAGCAGGTGTTATCCCAGTGAGCGTGTTTCTCAGAACAGGAGAAGCAAGCAACAGCAATATTCATCCCAGCAAGATGAAGACACATCCCATGGAGAGACGTGCTGAACGATTTGATTACTTGTCTGGGATTAAAATCCATCGTGTTAAAAATAAACTTTTGTTCCACTTTTTTCATATACATTTTATAGTCACCCAAACATAATTATTTTGAGTTGAATTTCGCCAATGTTATCTCTAACTTTGACGACAAGTAGGCTAGTTATAAATGGGTCTACTTCACGATTGTTAAACTTTTTTATGAGTCTGCTATTCCATTGCATTCGGGCGCTGCAATTTACGGATATGGGCGGCTGGAGCATAGACCAGACTACTCGCTGTTTAGTTTAAGTTTAGAGGGCGGTGCCGAGCGCTGATTACATTATCAGTCGCAAGTTTAGTACATCAAAGTAAAATGCCATGGCACAGCATCCTGGCTTTTGCAGTCTGGCTGCGCTCACTTTTACGCTGCGCTCGCTAATGTACGTACAAAAGTACGTAGTCTTATAGTCTTGTGGTGAGCAGCTTTCAAAGCATAAAAAAAGAAAAAAAAACAATCTTTCACCAGTTGATTTAGCAAGATACTGTATATAGAGGCCAATTCAGGGAAATATTGTTACAAGCCTTGTACAAGTCTCAAAGTCATACTGCTTCTAAAATCAACCTAAGCATCATTGTCAACAGTCGTGGTTTTCCAACGGTCATGTTTTGTGTACCCATATTTTCTTTAACCTTTGGGAGCACTTAGCTCCTGCCACATTCAATTCTAACCCCAAGGGCCTCTAGCACAATGTCTTCTCAGAATGTCTTTGAGAAAGTGTGGGAGAATGTAATGAATGGAGGACACTTTACATTCAGTCTTTAATGGAACATTTCATTTAGTTAATTTTCAAACATGACCCTCTAAATATTGAGCACATTCACAAGCATTTAAATGTTCCAAAGAATGGAGTGGCATTGAGTCTTTGGTTTGTTTTTTTATGGTTTTGCATTCAGCTTTTGGCTGGCCTTGCAAGGCAATGACATCCAGAGACTTTGATTCTATTTTTTAAAGTTCTATGTGGCTATGAAGAATCTGAATACCAATGTTAGTCATTATTCAGTGGGCTTTACTTGGCTTAGATGTGACATTTAAAAAGGTATCATTGAAATAGCCTCCTCAACAACAGTCCCTCTTCCCTCTCAATCACTCCGACCAGCTTTCGATCTCTTTGCGTCTCTCACGCACACACCTCGCCATTCGGCCTGTTCGCCTTTCAAACCGCTTGCATTGCGGACGTAAAACACGCAGTCACCGTCACGAGATCTGCTCCCATCAGGGCACAAATATATCAGTACGCCTGTGAGAAATCCGGCGTGTATCACAGAGGCATTCATAAAAATCATGCACTGCCGTGCGAGCCAGAATTTGCCCTCTCAGCGTGATGCAAAGACACTTTCTGTCAGCAGATGAAAAAACAAGCAGCAATCTCATCACTATCTCTCACACGCCTCAGAGTGTAGAATTATTCATTGTTTTATTTCAGGCTACATTTGTTCAGCTCCCTATGGTCTCACTTGCTTATAAAAGCTTCATCAAACCTTCAATACAGTCGCTATGAGTTTTCTGTAAACTTTCCCAGTAACTTTATGTCAAATAGAATTTTTAAACGTGTTGTAAGTCCTGTAGCTACCCGTTAGCACGATGCATAAACCCTATCTGCCCTAAAATACTTAACTACTAGTCACTTTGCTCAAATATAATGTGCTGAATGAGTACATTGTAGCTCTAAATTCTCCACATAGTTAGTAAATCTTTACTGCACCTTTAGGTAGCAGCTAATGTGGCTGGTTAATTGAAACAAGGACTTTATAAGTAACACCTAAAACTTGAAAGGCCATTAGAAAACTCAGCTAATGAACCCATGGTCGTTAATACTACTGTTTTATTTCTTCCATCCACTCTCGCCCACATACACATGCACATACACACACACACATGCACACGCACACGCACAAGTCACGGAAGGGCAAAACCATTGCATTTATTTTGTTCTAACTGTTTCCATTTCAAAATGGCGTGGCTTCTGTTGACAAGCGCGCTGGCCTTTGTGGCGCTCGATAAGCGTACTTGCGAGGCACACACAGGGTTTGTCCAGCCAATGTGGGCGTGGCCTCCTGCCCTCAAAGTGCTCCGTGCGTCTCCGCAGGGCTGACGGCGGCTGCGGCGGCAGCTGCCAACGCCGCCATCGCAGAGGCCATGAAGGTGAAGAAGATCAAGTTGGAGGTGATGGGCGGCTACCACGGCAACGCCGGCCAGCACGGGCCCGACGGAGAGAACGGAGACCTGAGCTCCAGTGTGGGTGAGGACGTGCATGAGGGCGCTTGCGCACACACACACACGCACGCACACACACACACACCAATGCCCATACATACACAAATGATTCATTTACCCACACACACACCACAAAGGTTTAAAGCACACGGTACAGCTTGTCTTAAAAGGGGAAACCTGAGATTGCATCGTTCTTTTAAAAATACAAGATTGCGACTAAACACTCCCGCAGCTGTGAATATATACGAGAATGGGAACGTGTGCGACTATGGCCCATACATTTCGTCTCGCTCTCCGGCAACTCGCTTTCCCGCCCTTCCTGAAATTCCCCCAAACCCCACCTGACAGCGCAGGGCGGTTATACCTCACTCGCCGACACCTCAAAGGACGCTCTGGCGTCGTATATATGCCGGAGCCCATTGGGTTGTAGCGTACCTTGAAGAGCGTCTGTTCTCCACGTGAGAGCCAAGTTTGTGGACCCATAACCTGACACGCCAGAAGGATTGTCATTCACAAGTCCATATGGGAAGCTGTGCAACAAAACTGTTTGTAAAGAGTAAGGCACAAAAAGTACTTGACTGTCACTGTCTGGTTGTTCTCACTGTCGGCACACCTAAACCACGCCGTATAGGTATCAATGTGACGCTGATTGGGAAGTTCAGCTGCTACTCGGACACATTCACAATGATTCCTAGACTTTCCAGACTGATTCTCGTGGTGAAATTAAACTGACGCTGAGGCTAACATACCCTGGTTACACCCGCACAATATTAAAACAAAGCAAGTCAGTTTGCAGTTTCAAATTGGAGATTTTTTGTGTGTAATATATAATATAATATAATAATATAATAATATATAATACTACTGTACAAGACTAAATGCTGGATTGTCCTTTTAAACCAAAGATAGAAGTTGATACAAATTCAAGAACGTATACTGTAACTCCAATATAATTGTCTTTTAGTTTATTTATAAGTTCTGCACTGTTAGTGGCTGGCTTGGTGAGGTCTCTATTTCCACTGTTTTAAAAGTGTTCAGATTATGTGTTAAATGAACACGAAAAAAAAGTAGAAAAAACAAAACACATTCTTAATAGCTAAGTGAAACTGTGAACACAGTTTCCCAAAGCTATCAGCTTTTAACGGCGACTAATTGAATTGCTGTGAGAGCATTGGCTTTTTTCACTATGTGCCATTTCAATTAATTATTAGCCCTAAAATGCAGAAGGATTTCTGTAATATCACACAGAGCCACTTAGTGTGTTGTAGGGAATGATAATGTAGTGTGGCATTATGAGGCAATTCCAAATTCTAAACCAAATGTAATCCCTAAAGCTTTGGTTGCTAAATGGTGTTTTTTATTCACTTAACTGTACTAAATGGTCCGACCGCCGAATGCATTTCGACGGCGGCTTCATACTGTACCGCAGAGCGTTCGGAGGTGAAAACAGGATGTGTCACAGAGCTGATTTAACAAAGCAGAATGCATAAAGTGTCTGTGAGGTCATCACTGCAAAAGAACAGTATGGGGGCCTGGGTTGGGGTGTGTGTGTGTGTTGGGGGGGGTGGGTATGGAATATGAGTCTCCGAGGTCACAGAAATAAAGATAAATGTGAATACGAATGGCAAGGCTGCGGCAATGGAGCTAATAAGAAACTGTTTTATCTTTTTACAATTTAAATAGTAACCTTGAGCCCACAGCCAGCCACACAGGCTCCCGGTAGAATCATAATTCTGGCAGCGGGAGGGAGGGGGGAAGGGGGGGCTTCACTTGGTGTGCGGGGGTGCCCGGGCCACAACATTAGCTCTCTGAGTGAAATATATGGCGGTGACGCCTCTCGGCCCCATCCACAATCAATTGGATTCTTTTCCTTTAATATTTACTCGCAGCGATGAGATGCTCGTCTGCATGGTGATGAACAGTCTGCCACTGGCGTTTGAAGGTGACCTGTCAGTGAGTATGGACAAATCTCTCGCTCGCAGAAATGTAGAAAATAAATCATTAGGGGCAGGCTAGCAGACAGGGGCCTCTCTCTCGCTCTCTCTCTCTCCCCCTCTCTCTTTCTCTCTCTCCCGCCCCCACTCTCCCCGGATTTAAATCAGCTCAGATTTATGATTTGAATTAATGCTTCGTTTGGTCAAAGGAATGGTCGCCGAGACAAATGATGTTTGGTACTGAAGCCATCCTCATATTGATTACCGGGTGTCGCAGCAATCTCTTGTTTATATCAAGCACTCTCCTATGACAGGGTGGCCAGCAGGAGTCATCCTGATAATACGCTGGAGAAATATGGCCTGCACCGCAGGAAGGGGGGGAAGGGGGGTGGGGAGAACAATGAAACACCGCTCGGAGCGAGCTGTCTCCTCCAACAAGCCCGGGGCTTTTACTCACATATTTATTTTAAACAAAAGCATTTTAGTGGTGGGAGAAAGGAATAAACTGTAGACCCGGTGTTACACAAAGCGTGATAACAGAGTTTTATTTCCCAATGCAAAGACGCTCGTCTCGACATGATCTCACACACTGTTTTGGTGTTTTAATGCCTGCCGTGCCGTGTATAAAATAATTATTGCAATCATATTATATCCGCAGCGTTTACATAACTACAGGTTTACCTACAGTTTGCATAGTTTCTTCATGAGTTTGTTAAGCCGATGCATGTAGCATGCATCGCACACACACACAACATACCTCTTTGAGTGACAGGGCAGACACGCCCACCAGCGACAGCTACAAGGCGTCCTGGCAACAACCAGATACAAAATCGTTGGCGGTGTGAGTGCAGGGTAATAGATGAATAGTCCTTTGAGTTTTACTTTGATGGCTTAACTGAATATACACAAAATAAACACACATAGTTCTACTTTCACAACTACTGCTAGCAACCATGATAAGAATTAACACTTCAATCAGCAGGGTATTCATACAAACGTTTATAATGCATTGTCTGCTGTGCAAAAGCCTTTGAAAATGTCCTGATCGGGCTGAAATACAGGTGTTTTGTCTCAGCCTCGGTCTGAAGCAGACATGGTATTATGAGCAGCTTCAAGCAGAGCCAGGGAGTGAAGGACACTCTGTTCTGTTTGTAGAGTTGGATTGCTCGCCGTTGTCTTTGTGTTGATGTAAATTGAACTGGCTAATGTCTCTCCCCCCGCATTAATTATTCATCACAATTAGACCTTCCTGTTTGCATCACTGTTATTAATTATAAGGAGAAACAGGGAGTTCAACTCCCCGCCAAAATAGCCAAACATCCTGTGTGAGTTGATGGGGTGGGTGTGTGTGTGTGGGAAAGGGGGAGCGAGAGAGAGAGAGAGAGAGAGAGAGAGAGCGAAAACAAATAGAAATGAACAGAGAGAAAAATTAAGGGAGGGGGTTATAAAGAGTGCAGGATGGCTGAAGGAAAGGGCGGGGGGGGGCTTGACTCTCTTCGATTAGTCCCCCCCACTCTCACATTGCACAGTGTGTATTGTTCCTGTGCCTCTCAGGAAATGCCACAATTACAGATCACAGACCAAACAAAACACGTGTGGCACTGGGCCTTCGGGGAGATAAGAAGCCCACCATTCCTTCCCAGTGCATTGACCCCAGCCACAACCTTCATTACTGGGAGAGAAAATATTGTCAGCTGCCCACTAACAAACACCTGCCAATTTCAAGAGAAAGAATTGCTTTTTTTCCGGGAGGAAAAACAAAAGCAAAGCAAAACGGTGCTTTGACCAGTGCTCAAAACGGTCCCCAAGAGTCACTGTATGGTTTTAGAAGGGGGTGGTGTAATTAAGGATGTTGAATTAGTGTGTGTGTGTGTGTGTGCGTGTGTGTGTGTGTGTATAGTGTGTATATA
>JAODUH010000014.1:1061546-1072297 GCA_027564835.1 Typhlichthys subterraneus | reverse complement strand
GTATGTACTGTGTGTGTTTTTATATATATATAATTATTATTCATATTATTAATATTATTATTTTATCATATTATTTTTAATCAAATATAAAAAAAGATAGCTTGTTGTTTGAGATCTACAGAGATGCTTTAGACCTTCATAACAGGTGTAAATGAGAATGCCATCTGCACCTCTCTCTCTCTCTCTCTCTCTCTCATTCTCTCTCTCTCTCTCTCTCTCTCTCTCGGCCCTCTCTCCTTCTTCTGGCCACTGGGTGCTGCCCTGCCACTCATCTGACTCGTCGCCGCGGCGACACTAATGGAGCTGAAATCCTGTCTGTAATTAGATATGGGAATTCCGCCGTCGGCGGCCAGATGATGCACGCAGGCCACGCAAACCAAACAACCCCGCCGGACGGCAGCACGGGCAGGGGGGTGGGGGGGTGGGGGAGTGACAAGGACAAGGAGAGATCGGCTTACCTCGGACTCCTCCCTGTACAGTATACGGCACCGTGGCAACGTGTGGCGTGCCCTATAAACAGCTCAGCTTACACTTGGAGGGCTTTCACTGGAAAACACACGAGACCTCGGTCTCACATGCTCCTGTGTGTGTGTGTGTGTGTGTGTGCGTACGTGCGCGGTGAGGGGGAGCTGGTGTGTTGCCTGGCAGGACCCTTAGAGTGGCTGTGGGTTCTGGACGAGAAGATGAGCAGCATCACTCCGTCTCTCCTCCTGGGGTCACCCCCCCCCCCTCATCCCTTTGCTTTACTACCTGTGTATGTTTTGCATTTTTGTGTGTGGGTGTGTGCGTGTTGTGGCGCGTGTGGGGAGGACGGGGGGAGGGTGTGTGTGTGTGTGGGGGGGGGGTGCTTGGCCCCTGAGAGCGCTGTGTGAGGAGACCACAGCTGTACGCTCCCAGCAGCTAATTGGTCCTTATCTGGCGCTCCCATTCATCTTCATTTTTTACCAATTACTGAGCATTATCTGTGTTCTCAGTTGGGTATGGGACTTAATCCTTTTTGGTTAAGCTGGTGCTACAGCTTGCACATTTCAAATGGAGGAGAAAAGGAGGAGCAGAGGGGTGGAGGGGGGGTCGGTTGCTGGGCAGGGGCGGGGGTTGGGTAGGGTGGAGGGGGTAAGCGGGGGGGGGACAAAAGTCATGGCAAAAACAAACTCCGGAAAGTTCCCATCATCCCTCACTGGCCGGAAGCAATCAATAAACAATGACATCACGTCAAGGAGAGGCTGGGAAAAGAAATGGAAGAGATCAATTATTGGCTTTATAATTCAAGTCCTTGTTTGCAAACGTAGGAGCACCATTGATTAAGCTGTTCTTGTTGCACTCACCATTATTGACCTGTTAAAACCATATTTTCTCATCATCAGTGGTTCCACGTTAGCGGTCACACAGATAACGTTGCTTTAAAGGGCTTCATTAATTATTCAGGATGTATTCATTTTAAAGCACAAACAAGTCCAAATTGTGCTGTTTACTTTGCAAACAATGCAAGCTGGGGTATATTGCTCAGGTCGAAGGTACAGCGCGTCAAGAAATCTGGGGCAGTTAGCCCTAATTTTTGGAGCTCGATGCACAACTAGGCCCCTCTCTATATGAGGTCCATGCTTGGCCACGCCAAGGAGCTGATTGGAGGCGGCCTGGAGACCGTGCGCTAATTACCACCGTGTTTAAAGCGCTACTGGTTCACATTTGTACCGTTCGGACGCCTCTTAGTACACGTGGGCTTAGAGAGCTAATGTGGTTAGCTCCATATACCAATAAGGAATACATTAGCATGCCAGCGAACGCAAGTAATGCTACAGAGAGAAATAAACAGATTGAGTAGCCATCAATTACCCCGGGGCACAAAAATCTCCCGGTAAGTAAATGTTTGGTAAATAAAAGAAACACACATTTACACGCACGCAGTTAGTGAGGCAGACCTGCCTTGTAGAAAAACACATCCACCACAGCACACACACACACACACACACACGCACACACGCACACACACACACACACACACACACACACACACACAGGGTATGCATACAGAGAAACTCCTGCTCTTTGATAGCGATCTGTTCGGTCACGCGTTCTGTGCTAGCTGTCAGCCCCAGCGCCACTGCTGCGATTTAATTAGTCTGTTTATGTCCTTTCTAATAATAAAGCAGCTCTCCGGGGCAGAAAGACGTTTCCCACTAGCCAACCAGCTAGCCTTCGCGAGCGCTGGTAGCCACGCATTGCTAAATGTGGGCCATGGTGGACGATGGTGGCTAACTTCCTGCTAACTCTAGACAGAACAATGGCCCTCAGCCTCAGATATGGTATTTGGTATCTACCCCCTACCCCACTTCCCATCAACGCCAACCTTAACCATTAGGGGATAAAGCGCACACTGACCTAATATGAGTGTCTGGGGGCAAGCTCATCCGTCTTCCTCCCCTAGCGCTCTTGCGGGAGCCTTTGTCAGCCGAGGCTCCAGAGACGGGCTGGACTGTAGCCACAGGCTGCGTGATATTCATTGTGCTGCATGAGCGTATCACCGCAGCTCTGTTCAGCAGGGCGGAGATTGGCCGTGATCGGATCCACGCGGCTCCTGCGTGAAGGGGGGTGGGGAAGGGGGGGTTAGGTGGGACAAACGGAGCAGGAGACAGACTCACAGACAGGCTGGCAGTCCCAGTCGAGAGAAAGCGAGAGAGCGAGAGACTTGACGGGCCTCTGTCTCTGTCTCTCTCCCGGGGCTTTGGCCTGTGCCATCTCTCTATTAGCGGTGGCGCTCCCCCGGGATTCAGGTGACAGATAGCGGAGGAACGACACACTCATTTTAATAGACATTTCAAAAGATAAACTTGATAATCATTTCCCCTTTTAATGAAGTCTAATGTCCTCGTTCTAATTCCGGCTGTGTCGGCCACCGCTGTATGCACAGCGCAGGCAGCCGTCACAATATTTGAATATATGCATAACCGCAGGGTGTGATGCACACACACAATATACGCGTCCAGCCATCGGCAGAAATAGATTTCAGCAAGAAGGGGAATTGATTCAACATTATTTATCTAATGGTCCACATCACGTTCTATCATCTGTGATTGGCAGGATGCCGTGTGTGTGTGTGTGGTGGGTGGGTGGTCTTGCTAGACAAACCTCATGGCATGCAAATCTTTGCTTGACTGTCTCCCGCGGTTACTTCACATCGCTGCGATAGCGTAGCTATAAAAAAACACAACGACCGACTGACCAGTCACGTTGTCAGGCCTCATCAGCATTAGGCCTGGCTCTTCATTAATTGGATAGATTAATTTGGATGGTGTTGATGCGGCGGTGATGCTCGGGTCTCCCAAGTATTTTCTGTCAGGTCGTATTTAGCCGGGAAAAGGACTGACCTCTGGATGTGAAGAGATCAACACAATGTGAAAAGACACTGTCACTTGGCGTAAGTGTAATGCATGTAATAAATGGCATTCAACCTTTCTGTGACGACGATCATTCGCAGGTGCGTTTAACGTGAAATATTCACGACCCGTAATTGCATTCGCATGCGAAGCCGCTTTCACGTACGCAGCGGTGTACAATCAGTGCCAACGAACCGCGTTCGCTCATTTCATTATGATTACGTCTACGAAGAAACATTAGCACAGAATGAAAATATGACTTGGCGCGTAATACTGTACCTTGTAATGAAAACAATAACGACAACATCAAAATAACTATCTCTTTCACTGTGATTACACTGGTAATGTTCCTTTGCCTCACTATGTGACAACCAAGCCGAGGTGAGAATCGGAGGCATTTGTGTGATAGAAATCGTTTTTTTCTTTTTTTTCTCCGTTTGTTGTTGAAGGTGTTCCCACTCAATTATGATATAGGCACCTTCGTCCAAACAGTGCTATCGCGGTGTAGCACCTCCAGACATCTTCACCATCACTCAGCCCTCCCCTATGGGACGAATATGGAAAGAAAAAGGGAGCAAGTTCAAACAATGTTAAAGAATTTCACAATCTCACCATGTCCTTCACAGCGCGATCAAACTGTGAAAGGTATGACTTTTTAAATTGCGTTTGGAAATTCCTTCAAGATAACTGGCGTAAACACAAAACACTGTCAGCACGGTAAGCGTTGGTGCTGTTTTATATCCGTGCACATGAAAACATGGTGGCATACACTGTAAAATGAATCGACTTTGCAGCCTACACAGAACTACATCACGCAGTTAACAAAATAAATCATTAACAATATGACTGTAAACTATATAGTATACTGCAATACCGATATTCTCCCGTGATTGTAATGGAAGATGAGAACAGACAGGAGGTAGTGATGCTAATTTTGTAATTAAAACGGATGATCTGATGGCTGTGTGCAAGATGATCTTCCCCCCCCTCCCCAGCCAAAGCGATATGACGGCAGAGTAGGTTGTGATTGATAACGCTCGTCAATACATTTCATTTCAGGAGCCTGAGTCAAATGACAACTGGTTGTCATTGACTGAAACCAATCTTTTTAAAAGGGGAGCCTTTGCTAAGTATCAGATGAAAATGATTCCTCTGTCTGCTTGGGTGTCATTGCCTGTAGGAGCTTTATTGATTGGGCCTGAATATATTGCACCCGCAGTAGTAACAGCTGCTAGTAATGTCTCTCCTCCTGCTGCTCTCCTGCCCACAGCACTTTCCTCTGCTGCAGTTTATTGTTACGCGCGCGCGTGTGTGTGTGCGCGTGTGTGCATGCTGGGCTTACTGTACTGCGAGCGGGGCACGCGACAATGGGAACGTGAGCTTGGTTCCGACCCGGACTGCGGTAGCGGACACTGTGTCTGTTAATGTGTCTGGAAGGCTAGACCATCCCTTTGGCCATGCGGGTGATTGCGTTAGCTAAACCTGCCATCTACACCGTCCCTGGTATCAACCGCGAGGAGGTTGGCACGACTTGGCAAAGGGCATTTGCTGTAATGAGATTTGCCACATGCAGGCATATGGCTTTATTATTTCCCCGTTTGTTAACGTTTTCAGCAAAAAAGACAAATAGACAGCTACTTTGGGGGGGCTATGGTGAATCTGCCGTTTAGCGACCCCCGCCTCTGTATAAGAAAGGAAGTTCTTGCACGCTATCTGTCACATAGATGATTGATCTTTCAATTTTCATAAGGAATGCATGCCATTAGAGCTGAAGATTTAAATGATCCAATAAAGTTCCGCCCGCCTTAAGTTTTATATACTTAAAGGACAAACACCGCTTGCTGTCTGTCTCCTTGATAATTCTTACCAAATGCTACATGCTAGGAAAGCCGTTGTGTTACCTCATCAAACAAGAAATGTTTTGTTATCACGATTTCTCTCACATTACATTTCATTGTTGGCAACAAGCAATATGTGCACACCTGAATCACTGCACAAGTGCTGTGTGCGCTTTTGCGTGTATCTATCTCCACATTATAGCATGGCAAATACACTCATACGTTTTGTCTAACGATGTGAATGAGATCCCTTTGCTATGGGAATGTAACCCATATTGTTAGCATGTGTTCCATGGATGTCTGCTAGGGTCCATACCATATGCACTCGTACCTACACACAATTACCCAGACTGCATACATGTCTCAGTGTGTATCCACATGCTTTTATGTTTGCCTACCCCCTTGTTAGTGCAAAATGTATTATTTTATGTGTCTGTGTGTTTGCTTGTGTGTATGTGTGTGCGTGCGCGCGCGCGCGCGGGCGGCTCTGCAGGTATTTAACAAAGGCAAGATGTTTGTTTTATTATCAACATTAACTGTGTAAACACAAAAAGGCTTCAAAGTTTCACTCAGTGACACTGAAGGGTTGTGGGTGGCTACATCAAAGCCTTCTACCTTCCTCTCGTCCCCCTTTTAATGAGAAACACCACTCCTCGCTCTTCACTGAACCCAACATCTGTGTGTGTGTGCGCGTGCATGCATCCACGTGTGCCCATGCATGTCCATGCATATCCGTGTGTGTCTGTGTGTGTGTGTGTCATGTAAAGTGGCACCACATTGCCAGACAACATTTTTATGGAGGCTCTGTTTTATGTTTGATCCAGGCAGGGACTATAATGCTCCCTCCATCTACACACGGCCGTGCTGTTGATTCCTGAGGAGATTAGCTGTTATAGTAAAGAAGAATGGCTGATTAGCACGTCGCCGAGACTTATAAACGTCTCGCCGCGTGACAGACACTCTTTCATGAGCCGTTCATTTCCTCTTTTTTTGGGGAGGGGTATCGGGGAGCAGGGCCTATACATGTGACGACAACAAAGGCCCACCTTTGTCGGAGAAATGCATCCACGACATGGGGGCATTTTACGAGAGCAATTAGAAGGGAAAAGCCAAGATTGTTTTGCAGCCGTGGACAGCACATGTATTGTACAGTGAGGCAGTCCATTTAGACGGCAGACTAGAGCAGTTCTGTTATGTTTGACAGATCAGACGATGTGTGTGCGTGTGTATATATACTGTATATACCCACACCATAAAAACTGAAGGCTTAGTGCTGAGCAAATCAGCCCTTGGTCTTGTTCAGTTCAAATCAAAGGATCACCGGGAATGTTTGTTTGACAACAGCATTCACCATGCATTGTTCTGGAGCTCAGAGCCTCCCAAACAAAGACAGATAGGCTTTAAACAAGTCGTTTAATTAGCACCGGATCCCTAGCTTTGGCTGCGGCGACCAATTATACATTCTGGAGGCATGTGTGCAGGTCCTGTTTCACGGGGAGCGAGAGGCAGATCCTCTCCAGCCCTGTCTCTTACAGTACATCTCTCCCCTTCCGTTTAAGAGAAGGTAAATAGCCCAGACAGACAGCTTCATTAGCCAACGTCTGAAGAGAGCCGGACCGGTTGTCGCTTAAATAGTGCGCTTTTACTTCAGCCCAGTCTGCGACCTCCGATCAATTACAGCTGACATTATTGTTTGTCGGGAGCTTTTTTCCTGGACAGAGGGAGTAAAAAACGAGATCAGGCCTGAGCTTTGTTGGAAATGTAATCTCCTCCCCATCTCTCTTTGGTTCTTTCGCTCCACAAACAATAAATCATTCAGTTGAAGAGATAATAAAGTGCCAAGTAGGAGCTAGTTTAATTTTTGTCAGGGGAAATCTGTCCACAGCAGAGTTAAGGAGAAGAAGGTCTCTGTGACAGTAGCTTGGTGTCTTATTATTTTATAAGGCGAGCGCTATGCAGAGCTACACAGAGTTAAAAAGGTTAGAGCTCGGTTTATTGCGGATTTGCAGTGACACATATAACCGTGGGTTATCAATTTTGTCATCAAACTGAATTGCTACCCACTTTCTAATCATTTGAAAGCATTCATCATCCAATCTTTTTTTTTTTTGATTCTTTAAAGTATTGGAATTACCAGCCGCTGCGTGTATTTTCTAGGTGTGTCTGACGTAACAGCTTTTTAATCATGTTCTTACCAAGGGCTGTTTTAATTCATTCAATTGATTCCTCTGCGATTCAGATCTTTGCTTATCCATGCATATACTCCCAAGCACCGCACAACATAATAGCTGAGCTGTTTGTATTGGTATTAAGTGATTTGTAGTTTTAATGATGGCAAATAGGAGTTCACCTTTGTAGGTCCCCCAGGCTTAGTGCAGGTAAATTACTCCAAATGCATTGTTTATGCCCTTCAAGAGGAAAGGTGCTCATGGGAATTCAACTCTCATCAGAACTGAACTTCTGTATTGGACATAAACAGTAAGTGACTAATACAGTATGTTTCTAGCAGTGAACCGTACTTTAACGTAATCTGTACTAGGGATGGTACGATCCAGTTTCTTCAGTCCCGACACCGATACAGATACCGGCACTTTGGGTATCGGCCGATAGCGAGTACTGATCCGATTCCAGCGTTAAATTAAGTTTTAAATTAAGTTGCAAAGTAAATGATGGCCAATCTCTATTTCAGGACTTAGATGCTGGGTAGGTTAGACATGGCTGATGCTTGACGTTTAAATTAATTTAATTGTATCAGCCGCATGGATCGGTTACAACTTTCCGATCTAGCTATTTATCCAGTATCAGACTGATTTCCGATCTCAATATCGTATCGGTGCCATCCCTAATCTGTACCGTACGTAATATTGATGTATTAAAAAAAATGTACTTAGTGCTGATTTTATAGTTTTTTCTTGACAAGTGCAAGCAAACCAAACACAAATTTCACTCACTAGCATATGCTACTATTGCATAGTATCGAATAATCATAAGAGCAGTTTGAATTAAAAGGTGCCATACAGACATTATGCGTCAACACGTCCCTCTTTTCACCTGGCCTCCAATAAAGAGATCTGGCAGACCCTTAGCCTATGGCACATTCCTCCACCGCGGCTTGAATGGGCCTTTATGTCAGAAACATCGCTTTAGCGGCACGGAACATGAAAAGGGCCGTGCAGACACCAGAAAGTGAGACTAATGCCCCCTTTAGAGTGAACAAGGATCCCCTGTTCCCCCGCCCACTGGGCGCGCAGCATTTCAGGTGTTAAGGATGCAGTGGAGCCAATCCGCTGGCCCATCAAGAATAATAAACACACGAGCTCGTGAGGATGAATCACAACGTTTTAATCTTTCTTTTATTCTCTGCCCCGCGCACGTGATTGGTTCCTTTGAAATGGCGGGCACGCTCGGACGTGCGCGTGCGTGCGTGTGTGTGTGTGTGTGTCTGAGTGAGCTAGCTAGCGTGTCTATCTCAAAGGCAGGATAAGTCGCTTCACTCCGGCACTTAAGTGGCTTTGAAAGGTATATAGGTAGCCTAGCCCTCACCATGTTGTCCTACAGGAAGTGCCCCCACAATCAGGCCCTCTGTGGCAGCTTTTAATTGAGCACGGCCTGCTGAGTGGTAATTGATTCAGACTGCTGCAGGAGAGGTGCTGATACAAGGCGCTGACTGGCCTCCGTATTTCTTTAATCTCCCCTTCCTTCATATTGCTTGGGGGCTACTGGCTACCGAGAAACCGCATCCCGCCTTTCTTATGGAAATCAATGCTTTCTTTGGAAGGGGAGGAATGACAGAGAGGAGCACTTCTCGCCGGCTTTCATTTCCCAACCAGTGTCCTTCTCTTTAGAGGCTTTGCCATGCAGATCTCCTTGCCCTTTGGCTACTGATGTTTTGTAAGAAGAGAAGAGCAGAGTTGTTTTGTGGATCAGCTTTCTGTAGTGCTCGGTTTTTTTTTTTGGTTTTTTTTTCACTATTACTCTTTTACAAGCTTTTTTTACCTTGTTTTTCTTTTTACCTTGAACCAGCCTGACAAAAAAAAGATATATCAACACAGCCTCAATCAGATGCAATGGTGTCTATGAGGTTTCTCTTTAACGCACTTCAAGAAAAGCATCTGAGTGGCGAAGGAATGAGACCAAACTGTTCCCAGTCACTTTTGATCCTGCCAGTTCAAAGTCTGCGTAGAGTAAGGGCTTGGGGGGGAGAAGGGGGTCTATAGACACCTAGCTTTGACCTTCTCTGTGTGCCCATGTCCTTTGAAAAGTTAGCTTGTTTTCATTAGGCCGCTGAGAAACGCGGTGCGGCGCTACAGTTTGCCTAACTAGTAACCCCCCCACCCTGTGGTAGCTTTATGGGACGTGGTTTACATTTTTGTGGGTGCTAATGCCGTCAATTCTCCCAATTAGACATCTATTGCCAGGCCAGCAATTGAATAAGTTTAAACATTTTCAAGATATCTCTGATGTCGTAATAGAATAATTTGTGTGCATATATGCACCCTCCCTCCCCGATTATTGTTAGTTTTTTATGTCTTTCTCTCTTTTTGGGCTAGAATATATGCTACGTAATTATCCTAAAGTCATGGATGTACTGTCTTGTGACGGAGCTTGTTTGTCATTAGCACATTTAACTAGTCATTTGGGTAATGGCTTTTAAGATTGCCTTATTTTTACTGAGATATTTCTTATATGTAAATATTGAGCCAATTTCCATAATGTGCCCTTTTTCTTCCTGATAGAATAATTGATGCCTCTTTATGGCTGTGTAAACTTTGGTCTTTGAATGACTGTGTATATAGTTATAATGCCGTTTTCTTTATTATTATTGCCGTTAGATCTATTATTAACGTATGTTGTAAAACATTTACATGTATTATGTTAACATGAATACAGTAGATACCCTAAGAGCCAGTTACATTAAAATGATCTCAAATGATTAAATGGTTGAGCACTGTAATGTCTTAGTGTCATTAGTGGATACACATATATTAATGAAACAGCATTTAAACATGGATAGTCACTAATTGACAAATCCCGTGTTCCTCAACAAGGGGGTTGGGGCCCCCTGGGGGCGGACTGAAGCGTTTCGGAGGGCCTACGAGACCCTTTTCTGTTAATATTTGTTACTATTATTATTATGTATTTCACAGTTAATCTCGTAAATTTAATCAAATGTGCATAGACTCTGCCCAATGGTGTTTCTGTGTTGTTAATATATACGGTATATATATACGGATGGTATATAAAATGTAAAGGTGCTTTTATTGTCACATACACATACTGTACATGTTGCGCACATGTACATGTTAACCCATCCCTCAAGGGAGCAGTGGGCAGCCACTGTGCAGCTCCTGGTTAGAGCCAGTGTCTCTGGTCACATGGCACTGACTGGAGAATGAACATGATATGTACAGTATGTGTATATGTGTATATATGTGTGTAAATATATATGTATATGTGTGTGTAAATATATATGTATATGTGTATATATGTATGTATATGTGTATATATATATGTACAGTATGTGTATATGTGTATATAC
>JAODUH010000014.1:1039550-1049550 GCA_027564835.1 Typhlichthys subterraneus | reverse complement strand
CAACGCGTGTCTGTCACATTTTAAATCAGGCCAGTTTCCCTGTGTTTCTCTACGCACCCTGTGACTTTCCATCAAATATTTCAAAGGCTTTCAAGTGGATTTTGGACATGTTTTATCTCTGTTTTCTCTTTTTTTTTTTTCGTCAGCAGTGGTCCAAGTGCCGCTTACTACACAAATCTAATAACATGTAAATTGGAGATAAGCCCAGATCCCTTCAAGTGATATATATTTATATATATATTCTTCTCTTTTTTTACATTCATAGTTTGTCAAGTCAATTCCTGGGCCCCTGTTTTAGCAGCACAACACACGAGGAGTGAGAAAATTAACTGGATAGGTGATTCATCATTGCTAGCACACTGTCATGGACTCCCACTGCAGCTATAGAGTGCAGGGTGGAGAGGGGGTGAAGGGAGGGGGTGCATTGTTTTAAATTATGGCATTTCATTCAGAACACATTGTATTTACAGCGCCCCATTTTTATTTGTGGCTCCTATTATCCGGCGAAAACAGTTGCGCGTGAAATGTTATTTGTGACAAGGGGTGACCCGCCGCTGTTTTCCCGAACAGTAAGTATTTCATAGCGGGGTCGCTTAAATGTGCCGTCGCCGCCGTCGCCGCCGGTGCCGTGCGTCCAGGCACGAGAGTCTGTCGCAGCTGCTGCTGGCAGCTTTGGCTGTAGCTAGAGAAATATCACCTGGAAGCAGAGCGGCCCAGAGCGGCCCAGAGCGGCCCAGAGCGGCGTGTGTAGCGCGAGAGCCCCCGTCACTCCAACGCCTGTCGCTGTAATTAAGTTGAAGTCAATGATTCTGGAGCGATGGTGAGAAATAAACATGCAAACACATGCCAGCATTCGCAGCCAGGCGCGGGGCGTGCAAGGGGAGAGGGAAAGAGAGGGGCGGGGCTGCGGGGGGAGCAAAATTAGAAGCATGAAAAAGCACGGCTCTTAAGATCATGTTCTCAGGAATTTACATTCGGGTTTCATTAAGCCACGTTTGATTATATTGATTGAATTAGCTGTTTATTAACTCCCTATTTCATTTATATATTTATATTCTTGGCGGTGTTTATGCGTGGCTCCTAGTGGAAACGGTATCTGACAAGTTGTGCTGTAACGCAAGCAGGAATCTGTCGAACAAAACACGCTGTTTGCTTTTTCCCAGAGCATGACAGGTTGTTTCCCTTGCAACAAAGCCATCAAATATTCTGTGTGATCCAACATTGTGTTGGAGGGGAGGCCCCGCTGAGTACGAAGCCCGAGTTTGTTAAAGCAATGATTTATGATTAATGCCAACACTAAATAAGGGACAAAGTGCCTACAGTACAAATCAATTACAAAGCTACAACGGCGGACCTTTCCCCCAGGTCTTTGCGACGTCTGTAGCTGTTACGCTGATTTTATTGGAGGTGGGTGATGCACGCGCAAAATGCATGCAATACATCTATATCAGCGCGAGTGGGCTCCCGCCGAAACGCTTCTGATCTTTGATTAGCTATTTTATTGAGATAAAACGGGAGTCTCACACTTTTCTCTCACATGAGGAGGGATTCTCGCCCCGACACCTACCTGAGAAGTGGCATCTAGGAGCACACCAGACAAAACAAATTACTGCAGGAGTGGCTTCTTTAAAGTAGGCAATTCATTATTTTTATGGAGTCAAATTATAAACAAATTTTAATCCATTAGGCAAGCATCCATTCTAATTAATCAACAGGAGCGAACTTCATCTGAAAAAAGGAGAAAGGTTGTTTATTTCCTCCACGGACCAGCGGTGCATATTTCACCACCTTTCCCTCTTAGAAGGAAAGGGGAAAAAGGGAGGGGTGGAATTAAAAATGCTCTCCAAATTGCTAACCCAAACTGAGAATCCTAACACTCGACTTTTGGCGAATAGATGTTTCCAGGGCATTTGCAGATGCTTGAAATAATCTCCAATGTTTTTGCTCAATCTGCTCTGAGGATGGGTGAAATAAATACTTTAAACTAATTAATGTAAGACCAGCTGTTCGCACCACTTGGCTGGCACTGGTGAATATTGATGTGAGGGAGAGGCAGAGCTGTTTGTACAGGGCTGAGCTTGCCACATAAACATGTATGAATACTGGATGAGAGCGGAGTGCTGTCAGTGCATGGCACAGCTAGGCTAATAGCTAATAGAACGCTGTTTGTGTTTCATGTTTGGATTCAATCGACAGTTTTACGACTGATGGCGCAAGCGTCATGTGGAGATCTTTTTCTTACCGTTCATGCGATTAATAAAGCTGCCTTTGTGACATAATAGAAGCATGGGTTAAAGATGGTGTAAGAGATGCTGGGGAAGTATTGTTGATATTTGAAGTCGATCAAAACAAAAACACCTCTCCCTTCAATGCCGTATTGGGTGCTCCCTCAGGAGCTCCGCCACCCCACACACTGCCAAGGTCGGGATAGTGTTATGTTGTGTGGCCTGCATTTACAGAACCAGGCAATCATTGTTTGTCCCAGCGCACACTAGGGCACCGGGCAACCAGCGGACCGCTAGGAGATATTCTCTGAGTATGACAAAAAGGGGTGTGGTACCAGCTTTACCATCGCTGACTGCACCTTTAAACGTCACAGGGGTGAAAGCGTACCGCATGTCAGGTGGCGTTCGGCGCCATCTGACATGCGGCAGCACGCAGCCACAAAGGCCTGTGTGTGTCTGTCTCCCTGGCTGTCTGTCTGTCTGCCTGCCTGCCCTGTGTCTCCCCCCCCCCCCATCCTCGCGTGCTCCCGTTTCTCCTTCTGAGACCCGGTGGAAGGGCTGGACACCAGATGGTAAGGCCGTGCCCCTCCGCCGGTGATGGATGGAGGATGATGTCATCTTAGGGCGAGCGTGCGTGCGTGCGTGTGTCAAGCGGGAATCTCCGGTGCTGAGAAATTAAAACAAGTGCCAAAACCTGCAGTTCAGCAAAAGGCCACTTGAGGCTGGCTGCAGAAGGGAGTCAACTTGGGTTTGCAGCCTGATATACAGCCTGGTTCAAACATTGTTTTTGGACTCTTTAGCTAGCTAGTCTCCGTGTTCATGACAACTGTACGGGGGATTATTGTTTTCAGTCACGGAGGGTTTGTCCATTTTTATATATTCAGTATATGTTGTGTGTGCGTGCGTGCGCGCATGCGTGCGTGCGTGCACAAATGGACAGCAACCCCCCGGAGTTGAACCGTGGGCCTGCTTCTGATTTCTGGGGTCTGCGCGACATCTTTTAAAAAGGGAGACGCATCACAATCTAACCAGGAGCGGACCTCTACAGTACACGTTTGAGGGAGAACGCAGAGCTGGTGTTTGGCCATTAGAGATCAATACTGATCGAGTCATCGCTGCTGGTCAGTTAGAGTCAGGGTCAATGTCAGCTTCTCTAAAAGCGAGTCGTCGTCTCTAATCAATAAGTGGTCAAATAAAATATTCAAACTCCTTCAGTGGTAGTGTGCCTTTGTTTCCCAGGTGGTGTATCAACAGGGAATCAATCGCAATGTCATTATTCTTTTTCTCATTTCATTTCAGAGGACAACCCAATGTGCACCCCTACAGCGAGAGACAGCTACGAGCGGCTGTCGTTGGCCGGACAGGGGCTACCTCCTGGCTTTCCGTCCCCTTTCCTCTTTCCAGATGGCCTGTCGTCAATAGAGACGCTTCTCACCAACATCCAGGTGGGTTTCACTTCTGCATTTGCTCTCCGCCGTTGAAAAAACGCACACAGGCAGACTACAACAATAGCAACCCTTAAAATGTGCATTGATGCTACCAGTGTGGGCTTCCTGTGGTGTGTACGATATAGGTCAAGGTTAGCCAAGAACTTGTCTCTCATTCATCCACCTTCAAGCTACAATATCACCTTATATTTAAATAAATTTTTTTTGGTGACAGCAAGTGCTCATTAATCATTTTAGTAAACTGAATCTTTAAAACTTAGGCCAGTAGGGCATTTATATATGTTCACTATATGCATATACTTTATGCAAATTCTCTCGGATGATGCCACAACTACTAAATGAGGGTCATTTTCATTGCAATTTCAAAACCATCATAACTGCAAATAAAACATTCTTTCAGGGTTTTCAGCAGTAGGCCAAATAGAAGGTAATGTTCAGCCTTAAATAGCAGCAAACCAGATATGTTGAAGTTTGAGCGTGCGACTTTAGGATTACAAAAGCATTTGCTCTCTATATTTGAGGTTTGACATCTCCCCTCCTCAGAGGGCCGTTTAGGATTCAGCGGCAACAATCTTAGTCAGAAAGATTAAAGTATTTGACTCATGTCTGAGTGTAATGATGTGTATACGGCACTACCATTCCTCGTTGCACTTGTACCATAGCATTCCGCGCCCTGAGTCTCCTTTGGCTCTGTAAGGTAATTAGAGGAACCACACATAAACCTCTCTCAAGGTCCCAGCACTCTACTAAGTCATCTTTGATCATGAGCTCCCCGTTGAATATTTATACACAAATCAACAAAATGAAACCAAGCAGAAAATTAAGATAAAGCAACTTAGTTTAAATTGGGGTCACAATAATCAACAATTAGTATGATATAGCCCACTGCATTTGATATAATTGCGTGTGGATGGGGAATCTATTTTTTCTTCCAGAAATTGTCCATGGTATTGTACACTTTGTCACTAATTGAGAAAGCAATAACTTTAAATTCAGGACTGTCAGCCCTCTGGTTAATACATTATCAGATGTTAATCTCCCATTCAGAATTATTATATTATTTATTCATGCAATGCGATGCCATGCCATGAGCTAAGAAATGCACGGCAGATATGAATTTGTATGTTCATTTATGTCTGATGTATTTATTTTTGGTTTCAGGAAATCGTGTATAAAAGGTTAGCGGTACAGTAACAAGAGAAACCTTAAGCTAAAAAGGAAACATGTAACCTAAACTGAAAGTGGCTTTTAGCTAATGTGCTTGGCGAAGGTGTTTTCCTCTGGCTAGAGCACAGCTCTTGCTTGCTCAGAGCTGTGCTCGTTTTGCTTTAAAGGCAGGGTCAGTCATTCTTGCTAACTTCAAGCTCAAATCTAAACAGTATCGCTCCACGGTCCTCCGCAGCGCCTCATCACACATCGGAGCGCATTGTGAAGCAAACCGTAGTGCTACGGTGTGTACACAAACCGTAGTGCTACGGTTTTGTTTATGTTAGCGGTGTTCGCCACTTTGTTGCTATTTACGGAGCCAGGGCTGTGTGGAAGTAGGAGATATTTGTTGAATTTGATTAAACGTGTATTAACATGCAATTAGCTTGCGATTGCTGACTTCCTCAACTTGTGTCCATCTGTATTTCACAGCTGTGGCCAAAAGGGGTCAGACAAATCACAGTGCTCCCCCATAGCTGTTAGCGCTGAATACATTTTCATCTTACAGTTGGATTTATTTAGCAGACGCTAGCTAAATATGCTTACAGTGAGCAGTGAGTAAAGTTATAGCACTCTACTAGTCCATACCTATTAAGGAACAGGTATAGACTAGTTGTCTTGCTCACCGGGCCCACGGTATCAAACCCGGGGAAACACCCCAACCTATCCTCCGCGACGGCATTCACAACCGGATGTTCGTAGCTCCCTCACACAAGGAGAACACATAGCAAACAATAGCGTACTATATACAATACAAACATTATTGCATTAAGCAGTTGCTACTAAATAAATGTGCTGAATAGATTTTTATTAAACTATTTGTAAACAATGCGACATCGCCATAGCAACTTCCATTCCGTTTATGCCGTTCCGTCCAGAAAGTGTTTGCCGTCTGCTGTGTTCCATGTAAACGCAGCATTCGTGTAATTTCCCTGTGAGAATCAGTCTGGAATGCCAAGAAGTCCTTGCCACTGAATTCGAGTAGGAATTCATCTGACCAATCAGCGTCGTACTGATGGATGGGGGCGGGGCTTAGGTGTGACGACAACAACAGCAACAGCAAACGACAGACACTCAGATGGTTCATCCAATCAGATGACAAGTATTTTTTTGGAGTGTTCCCGCTCTTTTAAAACCGTTTTTAATGGCTGGCTCCCCAGATGGACTTGCGTCTAACAACAATCCATCTGGCATGTCCGTTTAAATCTACGCATCTACTCTGAATACTGTAGCTTACAGTGTACTGACACAGTTTGCAGTCGACATGCATGCACACTCGCACACTAATATTAGGAATCCTGTGGTGAAACATAGCGGGGATGTACAACTGTAGTTGCTCCTTAGCGCGTTTGGACATAACTAACCATGGGGCCCGCAGGCAGGACCGAGGACTGGCTGTGACACACCGTGTGTGTTCTGTGTGGCTCGCTGTCACTTTATCCTCCATCTCTTTAATAGCTCCCTCTCTCTCTCTCTCTCTTCCCCTGTGCTCCTTGCTGTGCATGTGTGTGTGTGTGCGTGTGCAGGGTTTGCTGAAGGTGGCGATTGACAACGCGCGGGCCCAGGAGAAGCAGGTTCAGCTGGAGAAGACGGAGCTGAAGATGGAGCTGTTCAGAGAGAGGGAGCTCAGGGAGGGCATGGAGAAGCAGCTCGCTGTGGAACACAAGAACAGAGGTACCGTCTGTGTGTATATGTGTGAGCTTGATGAGTGCTTGCGTGTGTGTGTACACATGCGTGTATGTGCATGAGGGTACATACACGCTTGTATGACGGGTGTGACGGAGTGCGTGCACAACTGTGTCACGTGCGCGCCCCTGACGGCGCCCCAGATGCCACAAAAGACGTTGGCGCGGCCCTTGTTAAGAGTGAGAACACGTCTGCGTTTCCACGGCAGCCCACTGTGCTCACATCCCTGTGCAGGCATCCCAGAATAAGCCATCTAGAGTCACACAAATGTGAGACCGATTTAATTTCACTTAACGGCTCTCATGTTCTATGCATCAGCTGGCCGTATGTTAAACGCGGTGTTTATATTTAATGAGAGAAATTAGTGGGAAAAAATATCAGAATAAATGTTTCAATTTGCCTGAACTCCCTGCAGCAATTTGCCAGACTGGAGTCAGTATATCTAGTAGATTTTAGTTAACCAATATGTAGATACAAGTCGTCGCCTGTAGACATTGGCCCTTCATACACAAACGTACAGTAATATACCCCCGCATGTTAGTTTATAATAAATACTAGAAGTACCCGATAAACTATATTGTAACTGTAAATATATGCATTTATTTACTAGTAATTACCAAAAATTCCAGTTATGTACCTATATTTATCGATTCAAATTGCTCACCAAGCTCTGTATCAACTGATTTGCATCTCCATGAACCACGTGAGCGAAAATGTGTAACTACCATTGGCACTGCTCTCCGGCATGGCTCTGCTATGTTGCTATTGTTGTTATTTACGTATAAACTGTGGCCGTATGTCAATCCCTCTGCTCAGCTATCATTCAGAAGCGCCTGAAGAAGGAGAAGAAGGCCAAGAGGAAACTCCAGGAGGCTCTGGAGTACGAGTCCAAGAGGAGAGAACAGGCCGAGCAGACCTTCAAGCAGCCCTCTCCTGCCGACAGCATGCGTTCTCTCAACGGTCAGAATCTCCACGGTAACCATTTAAAACCATAGACCGTATAAATAATTGGACCAACCCTGCGGGGCGTCAACCATAGGTTTTCTGAATAGCGGGTTTGAAGCTGCAGTGTGCTGGCTCTGGTCATCGCCGTCTCTGCAGTGCCTGACTCCGCCTATAACTCCCTGCTATCCACAACAATGGCATAAATGTAATAATAATTGTTTCAACTGATATATAAACATTCACCAACCAACATTCACAACTACTGTAGCTATAGAGACCAAAACCGCTTTGTTGTACCAGGCTATAAGCATGTTTATTTCTTCTCTACATTTTACTTTTGTATATTTTATCATGGGGTTTTGGGGGATTAACTCTCTTTTGGAAGAAAGCCTCAAGTGGCCATTTCGAGGAACTGCAGATTTTAGCACCTAAGGTTTCCGCCTGTTTAAAACTCAGCAGCGTGTACAGTATGTAGTAACGTTTGCTGTAGCTATCAGCATACACATTGAGAGTAGTGTCTATAGAGAATTACAACAAACCTCTCCATTAGGATATTATTTCAGATTAAATAAAATGTCATATTTGTTCAACTTGGACAGAGGTGTATAGTATAAGCCATCAATATAAGCCATTTGATTTCAGCAAACCATTAGGGAATTTAATCATAATACATTTTTTTCTCAGTGTAGTTTTCCCCCCTCACCTCCTATCGATCCAATATTACCGTACAATCTGTCGTCGTAACACGCTTACGGTAACTAGGGGCGTTCGATTCAACGCACACCCCGGTCAAGGAGGCCGGGAGCGCGGCGCGGTGTGGGTGCTCTTGTTGGCGTGACTGATGCCGTGATGGTGGGCCGATGACGGGTGGGGTGTCAGGGGTGTTTAACGGTGGCGATCTCTCTCTGCTCTCCCAGACTCCATGACCCCTGAGATGGACACTGACCGCAACACTGGAAGAACAGATGCTGAGAGGACAATACAAGGTACTGGGGCTCATGTGAGACCATAAATCTCTTTCTCTGTCCCCCCTCTCTCTCTCTCTCTCTCTCTCTCTCTCTCACACACACATACTTGCTTGTTCTCTACTCTATCAAACAAACACACACACGCACACACCTTTTCCCTGTCACCCCATTGCAACAACACACAGACACACACTCACCCGTACATGTGAACCTATACAGTATACAGATGCACATGCACGCACAAACACACGCACAGACACACACACACACACACACACACACACACACACCAGTCAGTGTGTCTGAGCCTGCTGTTCAGGCATACAGCTCACCATCTGGGCCACAGCACTGGGTCAAGATCATTGGTTTTGTGCAGACATAATATTATTCTTACACCGGGGTTGTAATGGCAGCGGTGCTCTTTTAATTGTAGTCGATGGTGGCTGGACTGCCACCGCAGGAGAAAAAAGTTAAGCAGCTTAACTAGCAGTCGCAGCGAAATCGCACAAGAGATTTTGTTTACAGCCCGGGAAGCATTAATGAGTCATAAAGCCTCGAAAAGAAGCATTGGAATCCTCCTTCGATAGTAGTAAAAGGAACAAATCAATCCAGTTTATGAATAAGCCTTGTACATTTTTAATGTTTTGCTTGTTTGTTAGCCTTAAGGGTGCAGTATGGGGAGGGGTATGCAAGTGATAACCTCTGAAGACTGTGCTATCTGTGTTTACCCAGACACAGTCACCTTGTGGAGGCTGGATACCCTCAATATTACTGGAATGCCTTTGTCTAATTTGCTTAAGCATTGTATGCACACAACTGTCCTCATCAGCGAGAGAGGTCCCAATTTATGCCGGAAAATAACCCGTGTAATATGCAATGAACAGTGGAAAATAGTCATCTTTATATGCAGTAATACGCTGAGCTCTCTTTAACTGTTTAATGTTTGATTAGCCCACTTGAACTGATATTTTGTTAAAGGGCAAATAGAAAGATTTGGGCAAATTGTACTTAAAGAAACGATGATTCCTCCTTAATTAAATGTCATTCAGTCACTGGAGGGATCTGAGGGATGTCCAAAAAAAGGAAATCCATATGTCATCATTTAGACACAATATAACTTGCAGATACGCCACAATTATAACCCCCTATTTCATACTAAATTAGTATATTTAGCCATTCTAATTTCTAACATTTCACATTAATATGGAAAGACTCGGCTCTTTGTAGTATAATTGCATCAAATTGAATATGTTAAACGTTTTTCACTTCTCGATTATGACGACATTTTCCTATTTAACTCCTTGAGACAAGTCATTGTCTCGTGCGTGCAGACTTTAAGAAGAAAGAGCGAAACTGTTTTACTCGTGTAAGAAACTCAAGTGTGGGCCTTTGTTGACTCATCTACGGTAGGGAAATATGATGTGGTCATGAAGCATATCATTGTTTTTTGGTTTCTCAATAACACTGATCATTGCCCTGAAGAGTAGAATGAAGGGGGGGGGGGGGGGGGGGCCAAAAAAAA
>JAODUH010000014.1:1024287-1037331 GCA_027564835.1 Typhlichthys subterraneus | reverse complement strand
TCCCTATATGCTTGACAATTTCCCTGCGCATAGGATTGTACATTAATCATTCTTGGAAGGGGCATATTTCAGAGCAGATTTCAAACAGATTCAGATTAAACTGTACATAAATAAATTGCACAGACTATAAAAACTTTGAGAACGACAGTATTTGCATCTGACAGTACGCCAGGGTTGAGTAAGCACTAACTTACAGTGAATGGAAATTAATACAAGGGAGCCTCTAGCGTTCAATAATAATTACTACACTTTGAAACGTGTTGCTCATGCAGCGCACCTCGCAGTGCCGCATGGCCTCGGAAAATCTGCCAAAGCAGGGTTGCACCTCGGACAAAAAGAATGAGCAGATCTGTATGTCAGGCTGCACAGTAGGTCAACCTTTGATGCCGTTCATACAGACAGAGAATAATCAAGCGGGCCATAGCTATCCCACTATAATAGTAATAACAATACAGATTTGATTTATAGTGAACATTAAAACAAAGAAAAAAAAAAATAATAATTTTTTTTTAAATCTAAAAAGTTTCAGTGCATTATTTCATAGCAACCCTGCGAAGATTTCAAAGAACACCACAGTAACAGACAGGGGTGTGCGTTTCAACTTGTGTCTCCTGACACACGCCTATATGGTATAGCTTTCCCTGCAGTCCCGTCTTTGGGTGTATATTATTTTTAGAATTGCATTCATGCTGTAATGACTTTTACACACACGTGTGTGTCGGTGCTGAATAGGGTCGGCAAGAGAGCAATGCCTCAGAGAGCTGCAGCAGTGCTGGGTAATTAGCCTGTGTGTTTGCAGTCCCCATATCAACAAGCCTTTGTTCCTGCTCCCCTCCCTACACAACAATACATTAACCACAGGCGGGAATAAAGCAATGAACTTATTGATGAAACTGTAACATTAGTAAGTGCAACAATTTGGAATTTACTAGTAAATTTGTCAAAAAACATTTGTCAGGGCCAAAGTGTGCATTTTTGTCAAAAATAACATGCCGTTAATTTTCAGGTACCTTAACTAAGTTAACGAAAACATTTTTAAGGTTGCTTGACTTTCCTATGTATAGGCATTAAATGCTGTATTGCTTTCACAGCACCGGTAAATGTGTTCTACGCACAGTGTAAGCTGAATTGCACGTGTCTCCTTTAAAATTCAAAGGTTGTGTTTGTTCTCTGTGACTCGCATGTGCCCGCTGTGTCATGTCCGACCACCGGCTTTACAACGTGTTGCTGTGTGGCCTTCCCGTGTGCATTTCGCTTTAACATTGAATTATTTAGGTCCGCAGCCATAGAGAGGCGGGCTGCTTAAAGGCAGTAATGTAGCATTCTCCGGCAGAGGAAATGTGAGGGCAATAAACGTCAAACATGCTCCTGAACTGTGCCCAACAGATGCTTTTACCAGCTCAGTGCCAGAACATTGCTGTTCACTCGGGTGTGTACGAAGACAAGAGTGTTCTCTGGAAATGGACGAAGCTCATTAGGTTGCAGGTGTCTGCAGATAGCGTCTGAGAGGAATATCTGCCTTTTTCAATACACACAATTTCCTCGGAGGAAATGTCACGTGTAAAGCGTTGTACTGTACATCACAAGTGCAATATTATGTTCAAACGAGCGTAAACGCCTAGATGTTTAGAATGTGTGTGACATGCACTTCTGACGTCGCATGCGTTACTATGCAAGCATTTAAAGTCGATAATAAACCATGCTCACCATAGAATCCTATTTGTAGCTGATATACAGTAGATACTGTATCTCGGTACTGTAGGTAATGTAGGCCCGTATAAATAGACAAAAACATCCATAAATTGCAGCTTATTTATATCCCGCTGGTCACCATTTGAGATTGCTGTTTAAATTACATTTGGCTAACAGGGTTAACATCCAGTATTGTTGCTATCAGTAATAAAACATTTACTGTCATTGCTTACTTAATTTTTTTTCTCATATCTTTATCACTTTTTTATATATATATATATAATAGAAATAGCTGAAAATGAAATACTAGCGGGCAGCGTTTTGAGCCTCTCGACACTTCTGTTCCATCAACAATTACATCCGCAGTTGTGCCTGTGCATCAGCAGGATTTCAGCTGTTAGCTGTTGGCTAATTCTCGGCGTCTGTGTTTCCTCTGTTTCAGATGGAAGACTGTTCCTGAAGACCACAGTGATGTACTGATAAGGCCACGAAGGGAGCTGGGGGACAGTTAAAAAAAAAAGAAAGAAAAATAGACAACCCATGAAGATTTTCAAGAGACTTTAACCAGGCTGATTTTGTAGTGGAAGTCAAGCTGCTTGTATGAATTCAATGGAAGTGCTGTGTTCAGCCAAATGCTGGAGTCAGGTTGTGTCTGAACGTAGAATAAGAAGTCTCTTTCTTACAGATGCCAACATTACATAGTTTGATAAAGCAACTTTTGACACAGTGGGCTGGCTAAACTGAAGGATTTAAAAGAAAAAAAAGATAAACACATTGAGCACAGTAAATAAAAAAAGAAAAGAAAAAAAAGTACCATTGGTACACTGTTGGTAATAACTCACATAAAATCACAGCACTGAAGATTTTTATACTGTATCTCAACCAGCGAGAAAGCTTCGAAAACAATTTGACTCTGAAAGTTTTGTTTCGTATTTCAAATTGAATTGTACGAAGATGAAAAATGCCACCTGGAGCTGATCCTCGTGAAAAAAAAATGTGAATCTGTCCAGAATACTGATGTTTGATTTTAATGTTTTCTAAATTAGATGAATATACAATCAAGTTTCATTTTTACCATTGTTGTAAATACAAGGTCTGATGATAATAAGGAAAACTCACTGGGTGGATTAATGAGGTATGTGTATATAAAGTTAAGAGGTATTGTGTATGCAGTAGAGCTCTTAGGCAAACAATGCCACCATTTATATAAACGTATAGTTTTGTTTTGTTCTATTTCTGAGCCACCATTCTTTCAAATAGCTGCCATTTTGGTGAGAAAGCATGCAGGCATGTAAATGTTTGTCCTGGAATTATGATATTTAATAAATCCTATATTGTGCTGAACAAATACTAGGGTTGACTCACACCCAAAATAATTTTGAAATCATAATTATCGAACAATTCACATTAAGATAAAGATTTTTTGCTGTCAATAGTACTGTAATCTTTGTAACAGAGGTAATATTCCTTTACTTTTACTGTATGTACATGTTATGAAACATCCTCACAAATGCCTGTCAATGCTTTTTTTAAATCCAGTATATAATGATCATTTGTCAATTTATGAATCAGAAACAATCAGTCATGAGACTTATTTTCCAAATGAAATGCAAATTACATCTCTCTTTGAAATATAGGAACACATGTTAACTTTTTTGAATGTGTGTTTCTTGCTATCCTAAATAAAGTGAAGGTTCAGAATGCGCCTGTTTGTAAGTATAATCTCTAGACATGGGCTGATGTCACCATCTTTTTAGGGCCGTATTTGTTTCAGTCGGGCAAATAAGAGTGTCACATGTTCACAATGTGTTTGTTCCTTTTGTTTTCAATGGAGTATCTAAGTCTGTTGTCAACTTGTCACTGATAACTTATATAGCATCTCAAATCATCTCTTCATTGTACTTCAAATTCAAATAAAGTAACATGTTGATGATACAAAATGTGACTCCGTTACAGTATGTTACCAGACCCTGAGGTGTGTTGGTGGTACTGCAGGTGGTTTATTTATACATTTCGGCGTAGATTTCATTTGAACATTCTGAACATTCAGTCTGGGGTCCTCCCCCATAATGTTGAGAAGAAAACTTAGTTTTCTGTATTCTGGTGAATTCTTATGGAACAATTGGAGCCTTTTCTATATGAACGTATGCTGAAAATGTATTTTTCTTTAAAGGAAGACATTAAATATAGGAACCCTGGCACAATTCAAAATATATGAATACTATTGCAAAATATGTATTTTTCAATTTCTCTGTATAAGATACGATGTTCCTTTATAGGAGAAATTTTGTTTGGTTGCAATATATCATTATTTCATATTTTTTCTAAATAGGCCTGATTTAACATACTCTTCTGTCCTCTTTTCATTGGGGGACGTCCACGTGTGACATATTCATGTCAATGGACAATTAATCCATTTGAATTAATGTATTAACCCCCGGACTTCAATAGATCATATACTGTATATGCTCAACCTTCTGCATATTCAAAACATATTTGTTTTATGATGATCTCGGTTTAAATTGCTGACCTAAAACAATAATAGTCTACTACACATTTTTGCAACATTTTGGACGTAACCTATTCAACTACCGCCAGGCGCCCCCAGTGTGTCTTTCATGTTTTTAATGTGTGTGTGGGGGGGGGGGCAAGTACACTTGTTCTAAATATTGAGGGGGGGACATCCCGTGCACCCCCCCTGGAATCTACCCCTATGGGCTACGTACTTTACAACATTTGTTGAATGTTATATGCTAGACACTCCAATGTGGTCTGAAATGTAAAAGAAAGCTAACATGCTAATGGAATTGATTTTAGTTTACATTTGGACATGCTTATTTCATAACCACTGAGAGCTATACAAAAAAGAGATTTGGAGCAGCTTTTCCCTTTATGGTAATGAGTTGTCGTGTTTCTGGGCTTGCATATAATACATGAAAATTATACAAAATATCTTTTGAGACATTCTGTACATGCTAAATCTTAGCAATTTCCATGTATTATTTATTTTATTTTTCTATTAGAACATGCAGCTATACAGTATTCTAGAAAGATTAATGACCATATTGTCCTTCACTTATATGGCAGTTAAAATTATGTATGAGTAATCAAAAGATGAGAATATGTTGGGTAAGCTTTTTGTTTTCAGACTGAGTATGTCAGTATATGAAACTGGAAACGTACTGGAAATACGTTTTGCATTTAATGAGATGAACTGAAAAAATGTTTTTACATCTGGTTGAACATCTCCATTTTAATTTCAGCTACAACAGGGTTAATACATTCTGTTACAATTACAACATTATACTTTTTTGATGCTATTTTTAATAGATTTTCTTTGGTTTGGTGGTTATTATGCAACCTCTTGTTTGTTTTTATGCAAAGGTGCAATAAAAGTCACCAGGGTAACAGGTACAGACCTCAAACCCTGTGCAAATACGGAAATGAGAGAGAAAAAATAAATAATCTAGTGAGCAATTTGAGTGAAATGTGTTGACACAGCATTGCTTGGCCCATACCCATTTTGCATGCTTTTTAAAGATGGCCATAACATAGTCACACAGATGAATAATTGACTGATTGCTGAATAATTCAGCAATGCAATGTAAAAACCCAAGGTCTGAAATATTTTAAGCTTTTCTTTTCTGTTTTTATTTTAAATTAGGTTACATTTTCAATCAACCTTGAAAGAAAATTATGTCACACGATGGTAATCAATCAATCATGCAACCATTCTCATTTACTTACGATTGAGAATTCTTCCAAATTCGGAATGAAACATATGCTGACAGCAGATTGTCTTTGTCCATCTCATGGCTCACAGTTAGTTAGCAGGGCTTTCAGACGTGGGCCGTATCACAGCTATATTTGTCAGATATCCTATTTATTTCTATATTTAATGCCTTTTTCTGCTCTATCAACTAAGGAAAGGACCCCTACAGCTACATGTTTCATATCAGCGCACATTTCTGTAATAAATTCATTTCAGTACAAATATGACCAAGAGGCACAAAGACTTTAAATACCAAATGTGCATTAGTTGCATTGTGGTGTGCTGTGCTGCGCTGAGCTGTGCAGAGCAGAAAGCTGAATGCATGTTTGATGTAGGGGTGTGTTTGCTTGGCTTGATATGGAGACATGTTCATGAAGACATCATCCAGAAGTGATTATTCTGCATCATCCTGTCACCATTTTACTGCTCTCTTGCCTATCTTCACATTGCTCAATTCCCTGTTTCCCCTGTTTGCTTGGCTAGCTGATGATAAGTGTGAAGCCTGACACCCAGGCTAAAGTTTTATTAATCATCCTTGAAACGGAAAAGGAACAAAGTTTTACAACATATATAAACGCTCTTATTTATACGGCACTGTGGTGTCAACTGCTTTGTTAACCTCGGCGGAGCTAATTCCGTGATTGTCATCGTGGTCAGGGGAAGGCTACTTGGTAAAAGGTGTAATACGGCACGTGCCGTGATAATTTGTCCGCTGGAGCCAGGAGGGGCATTACCAAAGGTGCACCGTGATCAGCTGCAAGACAGACCTAATGTCACCTAATCAGATAGACCATTATGCATTAGTGAAACTACAAAACAGGGCCAGGCCACATTACCTAAATTAACATTTTGCAAGCGTGAACATGGTTGGACCACAGAGGCACAAGCAGCGCTATAGGAGCGCGGCCTGTGCTTAGACATTCGGCAGTAATTATTAATTTATGATTGTCTCTGGTCTTAATGAAAATGAAAGCCGGGAAAGAGAACAGGGAGGGATAATGTGGCGTGAAATTGGGTTTCATTTGTTCAGGGGCCACCTTTTAACTCTGCGCTTCTTAGGCGGAAATGGAGCTGAGCACCGCTCTCTGTGTCTCTCTAGAGAATGCATTTCAGATGCATTTTATCGCCCCCCTCTCTCTTTCTCGCTCTCTCTTTTCAGTCATTCAGTCGAGGCGTGTTCATATCCTCTTATCCTTTTGTGGTATTTGGAGCCAACACGCCCTTTAACATCTCCATTACTCTCATAAGGCCTTTTGAAATGACACAAGGCTCTTTGATGTTTGATAACTATGTCAACAAGTTTCTTGGACGGGGGAAATGTCTGCTTCTTTTAATGTCAGCGAGGAAACTCACAAAGGTCCTGAAGAAATATCGGAAACAAGATAGCGATTTACACAAGATTGTATCGAGCATAATGTCCCGCTGCTACTGTGCAAGAATCAACTATTTAGTGGTATTTTCCTGCTCTGTCAGATCTGCAGATGGCTGATGTGTGACGTGCCATTTAAAGGCCTACGCGCTACGTGCTATTCTGAGGTGATAATAGGGACACAGTGGGGGTGATGGAGGTGACAATATTGTTATAAAGTGTACAGTATTATGCAGTGTTTACTGTACTGTGTGTGTGTAAATATATACAGTATGCATATATCTATTTATATTTCTGCTACTATATTTATTATGCGCAAGAAACGCTTTGACGGCTCATGCACAGAGGGTGGCAAGAATTAAACTCTTCTACCTAGGAGACATGGGTCAACGCGATGTTCTGTTGGAGGACATTGTTACTGTGTGTGTACAGAACTCAGACAGAATGTTTTGGTGCTGATGCAGTATGTGTTTATTTGTGCCATCCATCACTCACACAGATATCATCCAGCATTAGGTTATTTCACACGTGACATCCGGAGTCATTTGTGCGCCGCAAGTGCAACTTGCTCCAGAGGATTCCCATCTCTGGCTGTATTAGTCAATTACACTTTTTACAAGAGTGAGTGAGGGACGGTTAATTTAGTTTGACCCGAGACCCCCCCCCCCTCCCTCCCCCCTCCCTCCCTCCCCCAGAAAGCAGACAGATGAGACCAGTGGCCAGACAGTAGGGAGAGAGAATGTGTGTGCGTGTGTGTGGGAGCCTACAGGATTACTCTTCATTTGGTGCCTGTGTCATAAAGCAGGGAGGGCTGAACGTTGTGTGGCATTGCAAAGAAAACACACAGGGTCAGTAAAACACACACACAGACACACGCACAAACACACACACACGCACGCGCGCACACACACACACACACACACACACGCTATTAACCTCCCTCCAGCTCATCAACTTTACTTTGCAATCTTCCCTCTGAACCATTAGAATACCCTGAAGAAATGACTTTCCAATTAAAGGGGATCTAGGAGAAGAAGGTCTTTTTATCTCCAGCTCCTGGAGTTCTTTATTCCAATAATTTATATTGGAATTGATTTTTCAATTTAGCCGCTGACTGCTATACGGACGCGCAACGCAGGGCCAAATAGAGCTGCCATCCTGCAATGGTTGGCACGGCAGTTATACGTACATGTAAATCTGTGTCGGCGTTCGTTGCATAAATGTGTTTCTTCCTGCTGAAACAATCCAGCGGGACAACAAGGCGTTTGGCATGGTGTGATTGTAATGTTTCATCAGAAGGACAAACACAGTGTCCCCTGCTGTAACTCTTATCTTGCCGGTCTTAAATAATTATTCCAGCGCTGTGAGGGGCATTTTAATGCATTTGTTTCAGACCGAAGAAGCCCTTTTTAATTTTCCATTAAGAGCAGTGAAGTGAGCCAATGAGGTTCATCGCTGATGTTAATACTGTACATGTTTGTTCAATAGCCGAGAGTCCTTTTATTTTTATGTCCAAACATGAGCGTATAGCAGAACATTCTCCAAGCTCTTAAAGCGCAGGGAGGACACAGCGGTTGTGTAGTCAGAGCTCACGTGTGCACGCTTGACAAACTGGGCCTGTGAGCTCCGCAAAAACATCGGTTCCAGCTGCCTTTTAATGAGCGCTTATGTGTCCCTGCTTCATGGTGCCCCGTTCAAAGCCAACAGCCATGCTGGAGCTGTTTTACAGATGCGTCTAGAAATCCTGCGGCTATTCTTCGATGGACGAATAGCTCTGTCTTGGGCTCCTGACAGCTGTGCGGGCTTGTTGTTCACTCTCTCCTGAGTTGTTTTAATAAAGTTGTGCTGCAGGAATAGTGGGGGAAGATTAATGGACGCACGGGAAGTGTGGCAGTTGTGAGAGGATGCAGGACAGAGCGGGCCAGCCGCCATCTGTTCCCTCTCCTTTACGGCTCTCTTAATGGTGAGGCGAGGCAGGCAACGTGGCTTGGAGCCCTGCGCACACACACACACACACACACACGCACACAAAGGTGTGTTACGCGCACGCCCAAGAACACAGACACATCAATGTGCATACACACACACACGCACGCACGCTATCTATTACACGCAGATAAACACAAAACATCACTTCATGTGACAGAGATGAGAGCTAGGCTTTTGTCATTGTATTCCCCCTTGTGTGGTGTATCTGTGTGTGTGTGTGTGTGTGTGAGTGTGTGTTTTTTTACTTTCAGCTAAATAATGTTGGGTGTGAGCCACAGCACTGATATTTAGATGAAAGACACAACCAGGATGGGATGTGATTAAGAGATGTGCTAGACTTGGCATTTGTTGAGACAACACCTAATCACATTAAAGCAAAATGCGGCTATTGTGGCGCGGTGTGGCCCCTGCATCGCAAAAACAGACACGCTCAACATCACGAAAAAGTGTTTTTATTTAAGTTTACACACGAGCATTGATTGGTGATGCCTAATGCCTGGAGCACTTTATAAGGCTGTTGAGGCTGTAATCAATGTTTACAGTGATGGAGCTGGATGGCTGACTGAACGAGAATCATTGTTTACATTTTACGTTATTGTTTTAAAGGCCCCATATAATGCAATTTTCCAACTGTCATTTTGGACGGACAGCTCCCTGAATAATCTGTTTCAGTTAATGCTGCACATTTTTGTTAGCATGCCCTAACCTGATTGGCTTTCTGACTGTGAGTGGGAAGATACTGTAGGTCAGGAACATTCCAGAACTGATATCATATCTGGGGGGGGAAGCGGGAATTTTTCAACATTGCAATTAGTCAAACCATTTCTGTTCCCTACATGTACAACCAAAACATTTTTAATTTTCCAATAGGGGACCTTTAAAATAATTAACCAAAACACATTTTAAAGTTCTTACAGGCCACCTTCTGCTTTCAGTGAGAAGGCAAATGCATCTCTCATCCTTGCTATATCCGTGCATCTATATATTCATGGCACAGGGTGGAATCTATAGTCCGAGCGGCTTGCTTGTTGTGTTTGTTCTGAATGAATGCCGACCATGTCAAGTTAAATGACAACAAGCCTCGTCTCTCTCTTTCTTCCAGTGAAGACATCTGTACGACATGATGAAGTTTCCTCTCTGAGTCTCAGCCCTGTAATTGAGCTTAGGGAGAAGAGACGTGATGTGCACGCAAAGGAAGCAACCCCCCCTCCTCCCAATCCCATCTCTCTTCTCTTTCCATCTGTGTCTGTTGGTCAGTCTCATGCACACAAGTCAGCATAATAACATTGTTAACATTTTCACACAAACACACAAACTGTGTCACTAAATGGTTTGTGTTGAGAACAGCTTTGGACACAATTGTATGTTTAAATATCCAATTACTATTTGTGTATATTAAAATTTCTGCACTAGTCTCTTGTCAGCAGTGCTGAGAGGCTAAGGCTTGGTCTTTAATCAGAAGCAGAAATGCAAAGATCACTGGCAGTGTCTCGCCAAGCTATTCACAGCACAACATATATTCATTCAGCCGAGCGTGAGTGTGTCTCTGCTCGTGTCTATTTAGTCACCTGGCCTGGCCTTGTAATGTAATGTAGCCCTCTCTTATACCTGTGTTACGATACCATGGATCATCAGGAAACTGCAGTGAAACCGAATTAAATATTAACACAACCTGACACAGACCCCACCAGAGCTCCGCGTTTCACTTCTTGTGATAGAATTAAAAACATTCCCAAATGTGCCGAGCGTAACACTCGATCCCGTCTGAACGCTGTCAAGAACGCCCCGCTTTGCTGACTTAAAATAAATCTTGTACTAATCTATAGAGAACCTGACAAGAGGAGTCGAAGGTTTCCAGGCACTTAGCTGAGTACCGAGTTGAATAACACAAACACGCACATACGCACATGTACACGCACACACACACACACACACACACACACACGCGCACACACACGCACAGGGCTTTACATTATTTATACGTGCTAATGGTGTGGCGACTGGCTGTGTGTGTGAATCAGCAACGGAACAATCTGCTAAAATAGACACACAGCTGTAATCAAGGCCATACATTTCCTCGTGTCGTTCTCTGCTAACAGCGGGGTCAATTGGAGTCAGTTTAGCGGCGTTCGGAACCCTTATGGAAGATTATCTATTTTTAATGGAGACAAAAGACAGTGTTGTGTGCGATTCAAATGTCAGAGAAAAAGATTACGTCTATTAAGATGCTGTTGGTAATTAAATATACCTCGCCAGCCTTCCGCCATATATGGGACAGTGAAATAGATCTGGGTTAGGCAGAACACGCACTACAGCTACCGCAGGTAAGAACAATAGCTCATGTACTTAGCCTAGTTCATTCCACAACAGGAATCCATTAGTCTCTTTGCAGAGCTCTTTAACGGAGCATCGCGGGGGTGGGGGAGGCGGGGGCCACCGTTACACCCTAGATACCGACGCACGCACACACACACACACACACACATGTGCCTCTCATTTCCTATGGTACTACTGAAGTATTCTTCAACATCCTATTGTAAAGTTTACCAGGGGAGAGGTCTTGTGTATTAAAGTGCCCTGAGAGAAAAGCTAAATGATCTGAATGCAGACAGCTGTTTGTTGCTAATACTGTAGATACGGAGGCCCAGGCAAGGGTGGACTACACACACAACATCCATAAGTGGCTCTCGCACATATACATGTACGTGTATATAATTACTATAGGATCTCTTTCATGTCTACATGTGTTCTAATGGGAACAACATGAAGACCAATGGTATAGTAAAATGGCAGATGCAGCCCCTAAACCAAACTGCAATGTTGGGTTTCCGCTGTTTATCAGACAACACATATCATGCTTGGCTGGAAAATCTCTCTGCTTGTTGCATGTTTTTGATATACCGGTACAGTATATTTAATTTACGTGCCACATTTGCTGAGAAGACTACATTACTTTGGCTTAGTATATGACCATCTTACATAGTTTTATGGTGCCTGATGTTGTACTTTTGGTAGTATAGTGTACAGCAAACTGCTTACACTTAAGACGTTAAACCTTCGCGACATTCTCAAACCCACAGAAAGGAGCAAAGCTTAAACTCTGGAGGCACGTTTCTTTGTAACCTGGCAGACAAATAGCCAAATAAACCACGATTTAGAAAGCAAATACAGCAATGCTGTCTCCTATCATCATTTGATAGTGTGCTGACGTGCAAACTCTATTAAGCTGTCTTCAAATATGCAAAAATGATATGATTTTACAATGATTACATATTCACTTCCCCAGCTGGCTGACTCTAAGCGTCTCCATTTGTCATCGACTATTGTGTCCAATTATATGATTAGCTTTGAACACTCCAGCACTTGGAGAGCTCTTGTGTGTTCCGCAGAGCGGAGTGATTCACAAACAAAGTCATTACAACATGTATTCGCACATATCAAATAACAAAACAGATGGCCACTGTGCTTGCCGCCTGATTTGTTTTCCACACGAGTGGTAGAAAAAAAAAAAAAAAAAAGTATTTTCAACGAGCTTTGTTTAATGCTGACTGTTTTTTATTTCCCAAAGACGAGCAGCTGGCTGTCGCGCTGTTAGATCAGCTCCTATGAAAGACAATCTTGTTTTCATTAATTTCGCTACAACAAAGGCACTTGTTGTGAAGATTTAGAGTTACAACGGCTAAAGCTTCCGGATAATTCATCACAGGGTCCTGACAGAAACCGTAATTGTTTTAAATGCCAGTTGCTGTGTAGAGAGAGGTGGGTTTGTCTTTGATGTCTAACAGGTGGTACAGATAGACGACCCTCTGAGGTTTCATTTGACCCCTGACCTCTTTAGTTATTAATCCCCTTGTAGTCCACTGGCAAATAAACCTAACATTAGGTATCCCGAATTTCATCTGAAATGACAATCATACATTGTGTCTGCTCATATTAAACACATCAGCCAACATTAGGTCAAATTTCAGAAGGGGCAAGGGTAGTGATTATGAAAGTAATATAGCAATGTAACCAGTAACGTAACTAATAGCACTTTGTACCACCACCTCGGCTGGCCAGCTGGTACTGCCATCGCTATCGCTATCGCTATTGCTATCTAGGTCTCAAGACTTGCTCGTCGAAGTCTCAAATGTTCTCTCTCCTTGCACCACAATGGTGGATCGAGCTTCCAGCAACAGTCCGGACTGCTGAAACATTACCCATCTTCCGCAAGAGACTCAAG
>JAODUH010000014.1:970895-987366 GCA_027564835.1 Typhlichthys subterraneus | reverse complement strand
CCCACTATCCCCGGGGGGGGGGGGGGGGATATTGGGGGTCAGGAACCCCTCTATTTTTGAGCAAACACTGAGCTGCTGACAGCCGCGAGAGCCCAAGCTGTCCACCCCTCCCCTCCCCCCTCCAAAGCCCTGCACACACACACACACCCCCCAACCACCCTCAAACAACCCCGTTTCCCCCTTCCCTCCATGGCGTAGTAAAGCCGTATAAGCCCCGTTACTGGCTGCTTTACGGCTTGTTTTATGAAGGTGAGCCGACGAGCAGCTGCCATAATGGATCCTGTCACTTTAACAGAGGCGGCGTTACCAGGAGAAAGGCCAGTGCTGTGGCGGGGGAGAGCAAGCGGGGCCTGAAGAGAATGGGCCGGGTGCCTTTATGTCAGCCCTGCCGGGGCTTTGATGGGTGGATGACTGGCTGCAGGCTATCACTGCTACATTTAATGTCTGCTACCTTTTGTTGGGTGTTTGGGGGGGGGGTGGGGGTGACATTATTGACGTTTGACCTGTGTTCTTATTCCCACCTCCTCTTCGCTAATCAATTACCACATCGATCCATTAATCAGACGGGGTGACGGCCAGTGAGAAGGGGCCTGTGGGTACACGTGTGAAGCATTGTGGGATAGGCCCCGGGCTAGTGTGGAGGAGGGCCAATCACCTGTGGATCATGCTGCTCTGTGACCCCACCATCGCCTCAGCCAGCCCAGACCCTCCTCACCTCTCAGAACATACAGCACTCGCACACACATACACACACACACACATACATACAGTATACACATACATACATACATACATACATACATACATACATACAGTACACACACATAAATACAGCACCCACACACACAATACGTACACACAAGCAACACAGACACACACATACAGTACACGCACACACACACACACACACACACACACAATACATATGCACAAGCAACGCAGACAAATAGACAGTACACGTATAAGCAACACACACAGATTTTTTGGCTAAAAGTTAATAGACAATCATGGAGCTAATTAGTCGTTGCTATACTGTGTTTATTTTAATGCTAGGCTAATTTACACTGACGTTGTTATGGAAAGCAGTGTCTGCCTCCGCATGTGAGGTCAAACTTTAAATGAAGTGTTTTTAAGATGAATAACACACGCATACGCACACGCAAAGATGCAAGAAAGCTCCATGTTCATTTTAGGGGTGTTAAATATGACAAATGACAAGGGGCTGTTTTTCCCAGGTTTGGCTGGAAGCTCGGTGGTAATTTAGCATGGTTTCTGCCGCATTGACAGCTTCCGCTAATGTTAGCGTTGACAGTTCAGAACCGGGACGCGTTGTTTTCGTCCGCCATGCTGTTTCCATGGCGGTAAGGCAGAGGCCCTTAATTGTGTTTGGGGTGCAAAGAGAAACACATCAGACCCACAGGCAGCCAGCGAATCGGGACGGAAGCTGTGGAAGCAGAAACCGCCACGCTTTGATTGGGTTTTTTTATTTATTTATTTTTTGCTTTTGTTTTTGTTGTTGTGCGGTGCAATGTCTGTCTCCCTGGTGCTCAGCTGCCGCTGCCAAATAGTTTGCCAACGAAGAGAAACATATTTTGGAGAGAGAGAGAGAGTTACAGGAAGATGGCCGAACCGTCCATCCCCCCACCCCCCACCCCCCTTCCCCACGCTTGATCACAGTCCAGACGCCAGTCCATCAACCCTTGTAGGTTTAGTCAAGTGGGGAGACCCTTCTTCTGTGGATTTTTCAATTCTTCGGCGTGTAATTTGGCCAGGGAGTGGCATTGTCCCCCCCCCCCCTTTCTCTTTTCTCCCTGCTCCTTCTGCCGAGACGAGTCGTGTCATCCCCTCGTGATCACCACTTTTGTTGCCTTTTGTTTTTGGCTGCACCTCAGAAGTCCATCTTGCCTTTTATCTCCCAGCCTTTCATGCATAAGGGAACAGTTGTGGGGCTGTTCCACTGCATTTCCACTAGTGGGGTTCCCTTTCATACCCTTCAAAGTGCTACAATGGGGCTCCCAAGGCCTGAATGGCCAATGCAGAGAGCACAAGCTTAGAGAGCCCGCTCATTTTGTTTTGCCGGAGTCAATAAAAATGCTAAGTTAAAAGGATAACCCCCACTCATTTGACCTTTTTAAGTAGCCTTTTCTCAATTATGCTTTAATGATTAATTCATTGTCTACTTTGCTGCTATCTCAAATTAGGCCGACAAGTAGAGATGTCATTGTAATCCATTCTTTAATTTAAAAAGAACTTCAGCCTGCAGCCAATTCATCTATTGAGACTGGGCCTCTGCGTTCTGTCTATGGAGAAACAAATGTAGTAATATCGGCCATTCAAGGCAGCTTATTAATACTCCTGCAAATGGAGCTCCTCTGTTCTTCACAGTTTTTCCTTTTTCCCTGCGTGAGGTCCAGATGAAGATGTCTCCCCTTCGTCCAAGGAGGAGCAGGATTTGACCGGCTCGCTGTGTAGAGGGATGAGACGCGAAAGAGATGGCCGCTGTCGTTTCTGGGCTTTGCGGCAGAGGCCTTGCACAAAGGCATTGTGTGCAGATTTGTGAGTCGGGGTAAGCGGGGGACTTTGACGGGGATTACAGGTAGACAGGCATTGGCTGCTGAAGATAACCACCATGACTTCATCCTCATTGTGCAGATTAAGGCGTAAAGCCCGACCTAATGAGAGCGGGGAGCAGGGAAAGGAGGGTTATTGTTAACACTGGGTGTCGTGGTGACCGCGAGCATGGTTTTTAAAAAGTAACTTCTGAGTATTACTGAATTAATGAAAATGAATATATAAATAAATGATGATAAATAAAACTAATCTGCAGCAGTATACGATAATGTTATCTGAAATGGGGAATAGAGCGGAGTATTCATGGTCTGGTACATATCGGCTACAACACACTTTTTTTTAAAATTATATTTAGTTTTTCGCCTGTGAACATAAGCCAGGACGTAAATCCATTTTATGGACATCTATACCACATTCAATTACACGAAGTGACGGTTAGCTCCACACATGTCCCTTCCGTGCCGTAACCGGTTTTCTTTTTGTCGCGTTTGTGTTTTTCCAGTGTTTACACTGGCGGCACCGTAGCAGGTCCACCGCCTTTCGTGTCCCACGTTAGCAGATCTAATTCTTCCCAGTATAAACACCGCAGGCCGTCTGGGGAGTTTGTGAACAATATCTACATCTTATTTGGCAGCTCCAGCAGCTCCAGGCAATGTGGCAAGCAGCACATCCGAGGAGGAGGAATTGTGGGCGGGGGGTTTCGCGTGTCATAACGGTTGACGCCGTCTTCCCTGCCGCTAACGGCCGGGTCGGCTAGCGGGGTCCCGGGGTATGGCCCCCATCGCCGGGGTAACAGCCACCGCCAGCTGATGTAATCTGGAGAGGGATGCGAGCCTGCACTCGCTGGAGTACGAGCCAGGAGGGCAGGGACCCTTGGAGAGAGAGAGAATGAAAAACGGGACGTGTTTGATTCCCCTTCTCTTTCTGTCTTCCCCGGCGAGCGTGGTTAATGTTCTGGTCCGTCTTAGGCCTCCAATTGTGCCTTCAGTCCCGAGGCACTGTTGCGTGAGAGCGCTCATGCACGCACACGCGTGCACACACACACACACACGGCAACATGCTGTGTGTAGCACCAGTGAGTGTTGTTTCAGTCTTAATCTTTTTCTTGTTGTATTCTTTCCTTCTGGAAAAACGTGCGAGACGGCAAAGTGGGCACTGCTCCAAATAAATATTGATGACTTTTTGACCATTTTATTTCACACACCTTCCAACAGCTTTCTGGGGACCTGTGTTTATGCATCGCAACATAGAGTTCCTCCCCCACCCCGTTCATTCATCTTTATTTATTTTCCCCAAATTTAATCTGGAACCCTAAACACAGATGCAGACCTCAGAATGTAGTTTGCATATTAAAAAGCATCCGATTATTGTGGTGGAGAAACACAGATCTTTAATTTTGTGCATTTTAGACACAGCTTCTGCCAGTTGCACCATGCTGGAGATAATTGTAGAAATCTACATATTGAGGAGGAGGCTGTTGTCAGGGTCTGTTTGAGAGAGGGGCTTTGTTTCGTGTACTAATACATGTGCTTGGATGACATTTAGCACCTGAATTAGGCTATTATGCTACCAGGTGGGGGCCAAAATAGTTATATGAAATAGTTATCATGACCTGATGATAAAGAACCATTACCACTGGCTATTCATGCCATAATATGCACTGCTGGACCACCATCAACAATGTGATGACAGTATCTCAAATTAAGCATTAATCCAGATGTGTCTGTCTGCCTTGTTTGTGTCATTAGGTCGAAAAATGAAATACCTTCGCAATTTCATTTCCACTTCCGACGGCTTGGGGATACTGTTATGGCTGAGATTAAACTTTCCGTTGCAAGGACATCATCTGTTTAGCAGCTCACCACTGACTGCTAGCTCTCGCTAGGTCTCTCATTTGCCAATCATGTCCATGATTGGCTATACTGACGGTACTTGATTGTTGTTATTAACAGACGATGAGACAGATCTCATCGTGCACTGACCAGAAACGCTGCCGAGCAACAGGATCACAGAGGGAGGAGAAAATGGTGATGGTGGAACATCCCACATGTTTATTTATTTATATATATTTATTTATTTGTTTATTTCGTAGGGCCTGATCATATTTGATAAACATCCGTATGAAATGTATGTAAACATGCCGGAGTTAGCAAGAATGTTAGTTTACATTCGTAGCCCCCAGGCAGATAAAATGGGCAATGAAATGAAGAAAATACAGGGAACCGTATCATAAGTGTACAAGTTTGAGTCTGTACTGATTTGATATAGTCCGTTTACCCGCTAGCTAGGTGTGACGTCTGTGCAAGCTTCCACGGGAGTGCATGTGACATCACCCACCTGAGACCTGGCAAAGATGAATGGGAAGTAAAGATGTTGCTGGAAAAACAATTTTGTCTTTGCCTGTGTATTCAGATTGGTTGGTTGATTGCTGATTGTGATTGTTGTGAAAGCCAAGACTATAAATATAGTCCATGTGATGTTCTCCATGGGATGTTCTCCAAAGATCATGCTGTAAGAACTGGCTAAGGGGAATAGTTTATTTTATGCATGTATGTATTTAATGTCATTCTACCGCAGCCGTAAATGCATCTTTGTTTATTATTTAGGCAATGCCCTCGATCTCTCTCTCTCGCTCTCCCTCTCTATCTCTCCCCCCTCCCTGTAAGCCCTTCTTTTGGTTTGTGCCAGAACGAACGACCTCTCATTCCTCACTGTCAATCACCTGATCAGGAATGCACACTAATATCCAGTTGGCAAACCATGTCTGTGGCGCTGAAACCAGACTATTTGGCAGTTTGCGAGATTCCTGGTGCTTAGGCTGTAGAACTTGGGCGAATAGACGTAAACAGGATTCTGTGGCGATTACTGGTGTGTGGTTCAAGTAGGATGGATTGTACAAGGTATCTAGATATCTTGGCTTTGAACCACTTCAAAAGCGCCTGATCCAAAGCAAATAGCGATGTGAAAAACATCGTTGGTTTTAGACCATGTCTAGTCAAGAGCATTATTAACTCCTCCCATCCCCCAGTCCACAGTCCCCTCCACCAAAACCACCACGACGACACACCGACACATCTTTCCACGTCCCACTCTTTCCAGGGATCACTGCTGCAGTTGCTTCTCCCGCTAATGAGAACCAGTCCAGCAGCATATAAACTTGCTCAACAACACACTCTTGCCTCTGATCTCAACCTCAGTAAAGTGCGTTGCCAGCCACGGCCAGGTCCTGCCACATAACGACCGCTAGCGTGGACGCACAGGCCTGTGTTATCATAACCTTTCATGTAAAGAAGAACAAAAGGGACTCCAGGGAAATGATTTAATAACGCAGTTGCATGTAGTGCCATGGGGACTGTTAAACATATACAACATATATCATGATTTAACGGTGGGAAAATCTCTCCCATATGTGGAATGGTGTCAATAAAAGGACCCAGATTGTGTGTGTTTGATGGTGGAGCCTGAATCTCCATTGGTTAAAGCACTACTGTAACATACCGATAATGTTTATGGCTACCTGCCTTTACAAGCCGTTCCTCTGGGGTTTTTATGGGAATATTACTTTGTTAATATTAGCTCCCAGCTCTGCCATTTGTCTATTACTGTAAGTTCCCTGGTTTCCTGGTCAAAAAGCAGCAACAGATGAACATCATTAAATGCCTACATGTAATATCTAGAATATGTTTGTCTGCATGCAGACCTTACTTTTTTACCTCCATAGCTTTTGAAAAGCTTTTGATTGTGGTTCAAATAAACTGATGTATGTACAGGGGTATTTTACTCCATAATTACCTCATGTAAACAGTGTGGTAATGGTGACGACGATGATGATGGTGGCATGTTCCACAATCTGGCTTCTCATCAGCTGGCAAAAAGCAAAAGAGAATTATCTGGGCTGCTTTAACTTATAACCTTTTTTTAATTTAATTTTATTTTAACCAATCCTAATTATTGTGTATACATTATATTTTTCATGTATTTATTAATTTACATTAACCTACTAAATAACCTCTACTAATCTGCTATTATGTTGTGTTATTGGGCTGCATGAAAAGTGCATTGGCCAAAGATAAAATAAATATGTCCATATTGTCTGTTACCCTAAAGGCACTGTATCAGTTGGTACAGCAGTTCCCCGTGTTCATAAAACACGAATGCAGACCGGTGCCTGCTTCTCAACCCTGCATGCTCAGAGCCTGGAGGATCTGCGATGACCCAGCCAGCCTCGTGCCCCGCAGGGGGCTACTTGGTGTGGTTGGGGAAACTATTTTGGCAGTCCTCTAATACGATTCATTACTTAAACTACCCCAAACATTTTTTTTCAATATCTTTGGCTGCTGTCTTCTGCACATCAGCCATGCAAATACAGTGAAGAGAATTTAATACGCTCTGTTCTATACCCACAAAAAGAATCCCCTACATGTCTCAGACGTTTCGGTTTCTACAATGACACAGCTGTTCTGTGCAGTGCTGTTGATCTTGTGGAGCAGAAGACAGCCCTCTCCTATACTGGTATAAAACGACAACGGGTTGTGGGCTATAGTCAATGGATTGTTAAATGAGAAATTAGCATTATTAATACGCACGGTGCAGAGAGGTTAACTGTTCACAATCGCAGTGAACCTGATAAAGATCCAAGTGAGCGTAAAAATGTTTATTAATTCATAGAAGTATTTGTAGTGCATTGTATAATTGGCAGGATTACCAATGGACTGGCTATCTGTAGTAATAATAATAATAAACTAAATGGAACATCACAAACATTGTCTCCACGTATTGTTAGCTACTGCTGTAATGCGCTGGGTACCAGACACCTATGCTACACACCACGTTGGCATAGGAACAAAAGACTGTCTCGCTGACCTCCCCTCTCCTCTCTGTCTCCCAGTTTACTGTAAAGTGGGGTCCCCGCTGAGCACAAAGTGCTGGAGAGGGTGAATGAAAGGAGCAGAGAAATGCTGATTTTCTCTGTGTGTGTGTTCCTGACTTAGGCATTTTGTGCCGACTGACACGATATTCTCTGACTACAGCCAACATAAAGGGGTTGGGGACCCCCTATTTCCCACTTTCTTACTCTCTTATTTTTTTATAAATGAAATCTATTCTTTAATTACTGTCACTATCTTGTAAGCGTAGCCCACTTACATTATAATGTATTTGCCTTTCACGTGGCCACTTAAAATGCCCCCTTTTTATCATTCGCCCCGGAGCAGTATGCGCTGAATAGAGGACTTCATTTGGGTATCAACTGCCCCCCTTTTACCCCCCACCTCTCCGTGTCCCCTCCTCCACTTCCCAACCAAATATTTTCTATTCTAATTTTGCTGTTAACTTTTTTTCCAAGGGGCTCCCCCATCAATATTTGAAGGGGGGGCTGCCCCATCAATATGGGAAGGGGGGGCTGCCCCATCAATATGGGGTAATATGTGGTTTTATTTGTCCTTGAATTGACAGCGTGATCTTCCCAGGTTCCCAGTCATCCACGAGGGCCTTTTGTGGCGCATTGCCACTGTCCCACGCCACGTCTAAACCGCGTCCTGCCGTGACCTTGTGCACCTGCAGGCCATGAAGGCCTCCGAGGCACGGCCACCTGACCTGGCTATAATGGCCTGTTCCAGCCGCATCATCTCCACTTCAGATTAGGCCCTGATTGAGACCAGAGGGCGTTTGGCGGCATAGTTGACAGGATTAAGTGCCTATTGAAGTGACTTCAGCTCCTTAAGAGAACAAAGGACAAGCAAAGAGAATACTTCAGCCCCCTTTTTGTATTTAAACAAGAAGAACCATATCCCCCTTTTCTCTCTTCTTTTCTCTCTCTTGTCATCCCTAGGCAAAGAAGATCCCTATGAGCACTTGATTCCTCTAAGGGCTGCTGAAGCCCTGCGAGATTTAGTGGCAGGAGAGGACTGTTTCTCCCTGTAATTAGATATATCCGATCCTAATCATTCAGGCTATTCATTAGGGCTAATTGTTTCAGCAGCCCTCTGACAGAACAAATAATTAAGCCGCGTGTGTGTGTGTGTGCCCGCGCGCATACACTGCAAACACGTGTTTGTGTTGTCATGCATGCGTGAGTGTGTTTGAATCTGGGAGTATGCTCTGCAGTGCATGTGTGTTTCATTGTGTTTTAGAACAAGCTATCAAAGCCATCACAAAACTTGTGTAACCTTATTACCACTTATATAATGCTTAATTAGAAAAGCATGCATTGCTTAAGCCTCATTGTTCCTCCTTAATATAATGTTTCCTAATGTCTTTGAACCCCCCTTCCCCTCCCCTTTCCTTGCGTACACATAGATATTCAGCTCAGATATGCTCGGAGGCATTACCATATGAGTGGCTCAGTGTTTGGCTAGGTTTGTTCTCGACGAGGAGTGTCAAAGAGCAGGTCACCGTATCTCATCTGCTTCAATGGAGATCTGAAAGCCTGGCAGGTCTCAATGAAATGAAGTGTTTCCACACTTTCACTCCTCGTACTGTGGTCAGGAAGAGTCAGGCAGTGCATTTACATGGACTTGAGTATCCCGGTTATTGGGTTTATAAGTATCCTTTTGTTGTATTTGAGCATAAACACCATATCCAGATTTCATAAACCGGTATAAGCTGAACACCGGAAGAATCCGGAAACCCGGTCAAGACTGGAGAACATATTTACCGTTCTCTACTGCTCTTGTCTCCCACTGAATGTGATAATAGGTGGCTTCATTATTACCAGTACTACAGTAATGATTATGGCTGACGCAGCTACAGAAATGTCAGTATAAATAATCGCTTTGTTTTGTAAACGTATGCCTGCTTAAAGAGAATGCTAGCTAGTAACCGGGATAAGGATTATCATGCATACAGGGATATGAGTAACCTGTGTGTGTGTGTGTGTGCGTGCGTGCGTGTGTGTGTGTGTGTGTGTGTGTGTGTGTGCGCGCTGACAGGGGCAGGGTTCGGCCCTCACCTACAGGCTGGCCGTGGTACTGCGTTCTCCGTGCCCACCACCAGGGTGCGCTGCGCTATGTGCCACGCAGGGCGGTGCTGTATTGCCCCGGCAACGACGAGCACAAGCTACGCAAGCTAGCCTCGCTAGACGTCGACTGTGCTGTCCTGGACTGTGAGGATGGGGTAGCCCTTAGCAGAAAGGTGCGTGCACACACACACACACACGTGCACGCACATGTGTACTCACACACACGCACACCGGGGTACTCTACATGAACACACAAGCACATGCCACACATGCGGGTACATACACACACGCTAATGACTAATTTCCCAGTCGCTTCAACTAAATTTGGAACGTTGACTAGTCGACTCGTCTAAAAGTAAGAAAACACTCAGAAAACAGTCAATGTATCAGTCTACATGGCTAAATATGTGCCGGTCTCGCCCTACGACATCAGCTGCTATGTGAGTGGGGATCACTACCGGTATAGGCTTTCCCTCTCCCCTCATTTTCCTTATAGCATTTCTACAATTATTATTATAAAGTGCCAACTGTGAACTTACCACTGCGCCATTATTGACAAGCAGGGGCCAAGTGCGTTACATAAATCTCACTTTCTATTGATTTTGCAAGACTGTGTTGTTCCGTAATACTGCTGTATCATCGGCTGTCTGATAATAAAAGCATGCCTTATTGTTACAATACATCCATAGATTCGGCAACAAGGAACAATATTTTTAGGCTAATCGTTAAAGGTAAACAAACACTGAACTCCATTAAAATGTGACATTTTTATTTTTAGCGACATTACTTGTAATTGTACATGGTTAAATCCAAAGCAGAGAGGATGTGAGTTTTGCTGCTATAACGATTGTTAACTCCATTAAATCCACATTTGTTTGATTAGCTAGTCCATCAAGGAAGAGGTGGGTACCTGTTATCTAGCTGCGCTTGAAAAGTTAACTCCGAGTCAAGTTGTGGAAGCGGGGTTAAGGTATACTTTATTGTCCCGTAGGGAAATTTGTCTTGGGCTTTAGGCCTCTGCATGTGTGCGTGTTAGTGAAAGTCTGTTAATTTCTCCGCTGTGAGCCATGTCTGTTGCCGCAGTTTCACCACTCTGAAATCTTTGAATCCAACTCGCTCCTAACTTACAGCGTCAACAGCGTTTTGAGTGCAGACAGGGAGAGCCTGACTGACCCAGTGAACAAGAAAAAGTACCTACTACTTTCAAAAATAAAATATGTTTGACCGACTAGTATTTCTGGTGCCCAATAACGAGGCTGGCAACTTTTAACCGTTTAACCGACTAATCGTGCACATCCCTAACACACACACATGTAAACACACTTGCATGCACACGTGCAACACACACACGTGCACTCACACATGCAACACACACACATCTAACATACGCGTTGCGCACACACACGTGCATGCATATGTGCAACACACGCACAAACTTGCACTCACACACACACACACATCTAACACACAAGCACACACACGCATGCATGCACATGTGCAACATGCAACACACAGATGTGCACACACATACACACGCACACCCGGGTACGTGTGCACACAAACACACACAGAAACTAATGCACACAACACACACACATGCAGGTACACACACGCACACACACACACACACACACACACGCACAGCTGCGTGGAGCTTATGTGATTTTAATTCCACGTTCCTCTTCAGACAGGTGCAGGCCTTAATCACTGAAAGGAAAGCTACCTAAGTGAGATGTTTAAAACAAGCACATTTCACCCTATTATGCCAGCATAAAGGCAGCAGCGGCCCCTATCTGGGCCCTTTTAAAACAAGGTGACCACCGCCCACTGTGTGAGCAGTGTGATACCAGCAGATGCAGCAGGTTAAAAGCATTCTCCTCCCGCCCACGCTGTCTCCCCATTGGTCCGACAGAGCTACCCATGAAATTGTGATTGGAGGGCGGTCTAAAGAAAGAGGCAGTGGGTAAAAAAAAAAAAAAAAAAAGTCAAATAACAAAGGTTTTCCAAGTCATGATGATAAAGATAATTAATATGGCTGGAGGCCGTTCCTGTAGAAAGCAAAGACAATAAGATGATAATGTGGTGGTGGGCAAGGAGGGGGTCTTGTGTGACGGATAGGCTAAAACTGTGACCCTCCAGAGAGGAGATGGTGGATGTATGGATGGATGGATATATATATATATATATATATATTATTTTTTTTTATGTATTCATGAGTATGTTCTGTTTATTATTGTGTTACTAGGGATAGTACAGTAGGTCCTAAGGGTCATCAATCAGTCGCATGTAACATAACCAACCCGGAATACGGTACTCATTGCTTCCGCTTATCAGACAACATAGTAACTAAATTAGTTTAAAGCAGTCTGGCAGCTTAATATCCACTTCTGGGTAATCAGATAACATAACGTAGTCAGTGCTCATTTTGAAAAATAATTATTACTGACCGGTGCTCATTAACCGATAATCAACCGACAATTTAAAAGTTATATTTAGAGTGTCTGTCTGTGCGGCCGAGTGATAACAGCCACGCTGATAGCGGTACGACATGACACTCGTAGAACCGTAAATGTATTTAAAGTAAGTTATAACAGATAATCTACAAGCTAAGCAATCACAAACATGCTCCTAGCTGGTAAGCATGTCTGTTAAATACAGACACGCAGCAGATAATAGATGATCATATGTTGATTTATTTTACCATGCAAAGTTTTTATTTTTATTTTTTTTACCATTTAATTGCATATTAATTGTTCACAATTCGATGGACATTGATAACTTTAGTTGTTGGTAGTTCCTGGAGGCATCTTATATAAAATAATGCAGATTTGAGCTCTTAGAGCACCTAACCGGAAGCGATGCGTACCGTTTAACAGAATGCGGAAATTGGTTGCGCATAAAGCCTATTCAGGCCCTTGGTGAAACTCAGCAGACGGCTCTCTATTCTCTGAAGGCTTAGAATAATGTCCCGGAGCATGTTGCCAGTTCCTGTCAAAATAACCCCATTACTCCCTCCCTCTCTCTCTCCCTCGCTCTCTCTCTCTCGGATCTGGCCAGTGCTCCGCATGGCGTAGTGGCAGGGTGTCCGCACAGTGTTCAGTCCATTTTCGAGTCCATATGTTGGCCTTAAAAAGAGTCTGGCGCAGCGCGGCCAAAAGCCTCTGATCCATTATGTATTTGCTAGGTCGTACTGTGCGTGTGCAATATAAAAATGAGTTATTAGCCCAAAGATAAAATACACCTTTCCTACCGGCACTGTCTCTTCACTTCCTACACTCTCAGCTGCTTTCTGCGTTGTGGCAATTGGAAATCCACGGGGGTCTGTGTGTATGGCATGCCATAAGTTAGATGACTCTTTTCTCTGTTGGATAAACTGTGTGTGTGCACCAGTATTACCAATATCAATATATATATATTATAAATGATATCCTTTAAAATGACAACATAAGTGTTATTTAAAATAGATAGAATCTCTGTACGATCCATCTTATGACACATGCAGGCTCTGCAGCAGTTGCCATGTATGTATCGTCTCCCGCACCTCTCGCTTGTATCTCCAGACACTTTCCCAACATGTCGCACTCCTTCCCCGTCATGTTCCTCTCTCACACTGTAACTGTCTGTGCAAGTCTGGCAGCTGCTAATACGTGCTAGCCGGAATTCCGTTCGCCATGACAACGGCACAGTGGACAGTTTGGATTTGCGAGCCAACCGGAGAGACGGGAAAAAACCGAGAGGGTTCAGCGGACAGCACTACCGCTTTCGAATTTTGGATGGAAAGGAGGGACTTTTTAACCTGACACACCAGATATGTGTGTCTGATAAGACCCATCCATCTGGGGAGCCATCCTTTGAAACTCTTTCTAACGGGCAGGCATTGGAGGGTGATTGGACAAACTGGTGAACCAGCAGTCTGTTGTTATCCACTGTTGCAGTAGAATAGTCCGGAGAAGAGTGAAAACACATTTTCCATTGAGAAAAGATTTTGCTCTTCTAATACATTTGAATAAAAGAGATTATATATTGTATCTCCAGGTGTTTTTGACTCTATTTCCAAGCTCTCCAGACTGATTCTCGCTGCGAGAAGTTTAGGGGACTAGAGGCTAGGGACTTTTCACCCTTTTATACAGACCATAATGACTCAGCGTTCCATGAGAATCAATGGTGAGGTACACTGATTTCACCATAATATTGCCCAATATGTATTTATTTAATGGGTTAATGGGTATTTTGAGTCTATTACATTAATTCCAAAGAACATGCGCTCAATCTGAGTCCACAACGGAATTTCTGCAGCCTGTTTTGGGGTAAATACTTTTTTTTTTCTTTTTTTTTGGCCATGGATTGTAGATTTAGCTTTCTTGGCGCTGCCTATGTTAGCCTCCACAACAAAATGCCGCTAGTGACACACCCACTTAAAGGTATAGTCAGATAAGCTAAATTTAAAAATTTAATTAAAATTCAACAAATAAACAAAAACCATTTTCTACTTCCATTGAAACGCATTACTGTGCTCTATCTTGTTCAAATCCCAGTATCTTTGGCTAAACCGTCACGTCTCTCCACACGTAGCGCCCCATCTGAGGGACGTACAGCCGCACGGACAGAGAGAGGGCTTGCTAAATGCTACGTCGACCAGTTGTTATCTGACATACAGGTGTGTGTGTGTGTGTGTGTGCTGCAGTAGTGGCCATGTGTGTGTGTGTGCGTGCACTGCAGCAACTCACAAAGTAACCTGTTATTATACGCTATAATACAGTATGTGATCTTATATATTCATCGTATTCATTCCCAAGGAGCGCGGGATATTCATGAAAACAGCAGTATGCTACTTAACACCCAACCTTCAACACGCACGCACGCACGCACTAGTTTGCACACATCACTGATGCGTGCCAACCCTGTGTGTGTGTGTGCGTGCGCAGGATAGGGAGGAACAGTTGAATTGAGGCTTGGCAAAGGAGAGAGGAGAGAGGCACCGAGGAGAGAGGCACCGAGCACCTCCTGCCAACTGTCACCGTGACCCGGAAGAGGAGGGGAGAAGGGGAGAGAGGAGGGGAGGGGGGGGAGAGACAGGGCAAGGCTGACTGCTCTAACACTCTTACACATATCATCATATCTGTATGATCAGTAGGGGGGGAGGGGGGGGAGTTCAAACCCTGGAGCGGAACTGACGGCTACACCTGTCAACTGCCCCCCCACCTCTCTCTCTCTCTCCCTCTCTCTCTCTCTCTCTCTCTCTCTCCAGGGTTCTTAGGGTTAAGATTGTTTATCTCTCTCTGTGTTCACTCTCTGTGTGTGTGTGTCTGTCCGCCCTGTCTTACTCTCCGGTTCCATCTCCCATCCTCTCTCTCTCTCTCTCGACCCCCAGCTGGTCTTCCATACTGCCCCCCCCCCCCATCCTCCCGCCACAGAGAGTCTGCCCTAATCCCTGGAAGTTTGGAACTAATGAACTATAGCTGCTGACTCTCAGCCACGGAGCCTGGTCCCAAACTATACTGTAGTTCACACTCGATTTCCTCTCCAGATGGCATGGTGGCACGGCCCAGCCAGCAGGGAGCAGCTTCTTCTCCAGCACGAGCGCACGCACGCACACACGCACGCACGCACACACGCACGCACTCACGCACGCACGCACGTAGTGGATACGTGCAAGCTCAGGCTCACACAGAATCACAGATTAAACACACACACACACACACACACACACCCGTGAGCGTACACTCGCACAGTTGGTGTGTTTGCCAGCAGGGAGCACCCATCTCTCTCTCTCAGAAAAAAAGTGTCAAAGTGTGTGTTCCTGGTTTTCTTATCTTACCCCCTAAGTGTCTGAAAATGTCTATAGTCTTTTTATTTTAATCAATCAATTAATCTATCATTCAGTCATAGTGCTGTCGCGATAACCGCATTATTGCAATACCGCGGTGTTGCTAACCGAACCACAGACCGTGGCAAGCAACAGCCATTACTGCAAGGTTGAGGCTAACCCATTGAATATGACGTCTGATCTAAGGCGTGTGCGCTATCGAAGCACAAATTCAGCGCCATATTAGCCGGTTGTAGCCTTTGGGAGTGTATGTATTTATGACCCTCTGACGTTATGCTTTACAGAACTTTACTACAGTTTACTAAAGTGCTGTACTTAGTCTGGGAAGTGCACCATGCAGCGCACACACACTCGAGTGATTATTTTGGGACATGTCTGTATTTCGTGTGGGAAAGAAAAAGGAATATGTTGTCCCCTAACCTTTAGGGTTGTTCAACCGAAAACAGCCCACTGTGCCATCACCTCTCTGTCTACATGCTACCTAAGTCAAGACGGTGTAGGCTACGCTTGGTGCGCCATAGGCTTTTGATCTGGCATATGCTTTGAATTAATTCATATTTTCATATGGACTGAGATCATGTTGCCTTTAAATATAATATTGCCTATAAATGCCCCAGAACCACACTATTCCGAAAGCTCTACGCCACAAACTTGACCATTCATAACAAAAACACAAAAATGGCGATAAAGTTCTTCACTCATTATTGGCAATTGGTTACACTGTACTTTTTATCGAATTGTCATGAAAATGTTGAAAATCACGTAGCTAAGCGGTTTCTCTATAGTTTAATTTTTAGTTCGCAATTTCAAATGCATTAAGCGAATACTGGGAAAAAAAAGCTAATTATATTAAAAAGGTATCTGCAATTCTATTGTTCATGTATTTTTATTTATAGTAACTTGGTAAATATGTTTTTTAATTTGTTAGATGTATTTTCTTTTTAATAATTCAGATTTCCTCTGCGTACCACCAGAGGAAGCACACGTACCTCCGGTGGTTACACGCACCACAGTTTGAGAACCACAGTCTGAATATACCAGTGGCGGGCCGTGCATTTCAAACTTAGGCCTTCAGTGATGTCCTACTTATTCCGACTTCAATAAATACCTCTAAT
>JAODUH010000014.1:949563-965779 GCA_027564835.1 Typhlichthys subterraneus | reverse complement strand
GCTGAATTCTGATTGGATAAAAACTCTAACCTAAAAACAACACGAACATGAAGAGAATATGACGAATATTTGTATATATTTAGGGAAATTAAATTCAAAATTAAATGAACTTATCAAATTATTATCATGATTTATGTTAGGCCAGCAGAGAAGGCCTTGCTGGCCCTGACGGCCCACCACTGGAATATACTGATTATTTGTTATTAGCCACCAGGGCCTTTATACTGTTCCTTGATTGGGTGCTTTGCATGTGGAGGCTTCTGCATGGCGTCACCACTGTCTCTGCTAGTCATAAGCCCTTAACGTGAACTATGATCTGTGAGTGAACCCCACTCGACACATACTTAAGACGTATCATAATTTATGCGGCTGACTGTCAACTGATACCACGGGACCTCAGCTGAATGCAGTGTTGTTCCACAGTGTTGTTCCAGAGGACACTGAATGTGCTATTGTCCATAAAAGTGGATTCAAATGAACACACAGTTGATGGAGGCAACTCTTGGGAATCAGTGCCTAGTGGGACGAGTTTGAATATTAAACATTTGGATTTGATGTGTGTGATAATAGTAAATTTGCATGCGTGTGCACACGTTTGCTTGCCGTGTGTGTGTGCGTGTGTGCTCGTTCTCCTCGGAGATGACTTGAGAGAGGCTCCTGGTAAGATTGCCAAGAATCACAAACGGGGATCTGAGCCGCCCAGCCAGAAAAAGAGATCCCTTCCCAGCCAGATCAGAAAGGCCTTCAATGCCAAGCTATCCTGTCTGTCAAAGCGTGTGTGTGTGCGTGTGGGTGTGGTGTCAGGTGGCAGGGTGGGGGAGGGGTTGAGGGGCATGCATGAGGCCAGAGAGCACGAGAGGGTGATGACAGTGCTTTGGTTATGCACCCCTGTTGTGTCGGCATGGGAGCCCAGTCAGGTGTTAAGAGAGAGCAGGAGTTAGTGGTTTAGAGTGTAGATACTGCGCTCTATCCCCCTGGAGTGTCTTGGTATCATTTCTGCATGTAACGATGAAACGGAGGAGTGATTGTCACATGATCCTTTGATCAGGCATGCTCTACACCAGTGTATCTTTGCCCCGTTCCCTCCACAAACATGATGTAAAAATAGCATACAACACACATGCAATCCTGTGCACACGGAGAGGTCTGTTGCGAAGCACTGCTTTAAAAGAAATGCTACACACACACACACACACACACGTGCGCTCCGCTCACACACGCTCACACGCGCTCTCACACACTCATACTCACACTAGCACGCACAATCACTCCAGATGCTGGGAGCACGGGTTGGGGCCAAGCGATGGATCAGAAAACGCTGAGACCAGAAAACGCTGGGACGTGGGGAACAGAGTGGTCCTCCCCCTCCCACCTTTCTCTCGCTTGTTATCCTGTTACACTTGTGTGTTTTCCTTGGCAGAGATTCGGCCTGCGCCGCCGCCGAGCTGCGTGGGCCGCTCAGCGAAAGCCCCTCCCAGAGAGGCTGAGCATAGGGCAAGGAGAGCAGAGGTGCATTTTTAATTGGCAAACAAACGTTACCGTTCACGAACATAGTCAAACATTTTTCTCGTTTGCTTTTGAGTTAGTTGCGAACGTTTGCGAGCATGTGCAAATGATCTGAGGAGGACTTTCTCGCCGAACACACACACTGTACAGTGGAATGTTCACACAAAACATTTGACAACATTTTTAAGACGTTTCAAAGAAAATGCGTTCACCACAAACGTTTGCCTAAGTTAGCCGAAGTTGCGCACCGCAGACCTTACTATATGGACTGCTATATGTTTACAGTATGTTTCATTATTAGTAGTAATATTTTTTGGTGTGAAAGACAAGTCCATTGGTCCAAGAAGAATTAGGTATTTTCCTATATTTCCTATTCCTAGTGGGAAACCTGAGAACTGTCTGATGCTGTCGTTCTCTCGTTGTGCCCTTGAGCAAGGCAAAAATCTGTGTCTAGTTATATTTATGGATGAACTGAATGAGTTCAGTTCAAAATAAAATGTTATCTTCTATATGGACAAATTGGCTTAGAAAATGTTAAAGAATTATCAACGATTGACACTATATTATTTTAGAATCTGTTTCATATAACTAACTATGGCAATGACAAGCTAGGGCAATGAAATGCTTAGTTCCTGGCTTCCCGCATTCACCATTATGGTACAAATCGGCAGACATAACCTCCAGTAAAACCTAGAAGTCCATAGAATATATGTTTTGACTAATTGTCTAATTTGTACTAAATGTCTAATATATCATTTGTATGTAGGTAAACTCAAAAAGCATCGCAAATGCCTTAGGAACAGACGTTTGCAGCAGCTTTGTTATTGTTTCCATAATTGAAGTTATGTATTTTTTTTATGTTGTATAGTTAAGGTGCCCTTGATATGATTTTCTGTCACTAAATGTCTCACTACTAACACTTTGGCACTTTTTTTTATAATCTTTTACCCAAAGCTACTTCCATTTAGTACATTTGTCAGATAGTTGGACAGGTCATACACCAGCAATTGTAAGCAGCCAATATTATATTCGAATAGTTACAGCATCTTGTCATCATGACTACCACATGTAACATGTAATTAAATCATCAAACATTGGCCCTAATTGCTGCCCTAAATAATAAAGTGCTTTGTTCCTAAGAACAGGACGCCATTACGCCACTATATTCTTACATAGAAAATAATAGTTTGCTGCTATAATAATAATTACGATTGTATAGGGCACCTTTTTCATATCAGAATAGGCTAATCGCTGTTCTATTAACCAATAAATACAAGATGGCTTTACACACACCATCCTCCAACAGGTGACTTTTCCCTGACAACATGATACAGAGGTGCTCAGTCTGACAGGACACACACACACACACACACACACACACACACACACACACACACTCTCTCTCTCTCTCTCCCTGCATCTCACTTATCTGTGATACCCTCTCTTGCCCCTCCAGCTCAACCGCACATCACTTGTCAAAACTCATCCCGCGTCGTGTTCTCGCACGCACGCACGCAGACAGACACCCTTCCCTGCGCTGGCTGTTAGTCTACAGCTCATTCTAAATGGCATCGCGTGACGCAACGGGGCGCACAACGCCAGCTCTCAAAGTGGAAGGAATAGAAGAAAAAAACAAAACTGCGTTTATTGTGATTTTTGTGTTCTCTCTACCCCACCCGCAGATGCAGGTACACATAAGTGTGCACCCACGAACAAACACATGCACAATTTTAGAATAGCGCTACATTATGTTAGCGTTTGAAGGCAATGCATGATTGACATGGAACGCCATGTCCTACAAGTATTGTACGACATGTCATGGTTGTCATGGTTCCTTAATATCACAAGCTGTGAGGATGACTAACGGTTTTTATTGCACATGTACTTTACCATTCCATACGTATTGTCTGCTGATATTAAGAGGGGAGCCTATTAGGTCGGCTGCCTAGTGTATGTATATTTTATACAGGTGTTTCTTATTCCTTCTCTGGCCAGGCCTCCCTATAGGCTATACGGTGCAGCGCTGCACCGAATCCCACTGTACGTCAGATGCAATGCAGGGCTTGAAGGCTTGGCCTGGCCGACCCTGAGGCAGGGTTTTGACGTCACGTGCCAAGGGCCTGAGGCCTGCTGCTGCGGGCCTGGACGTCCGTGTTCTGACGAGGCTTCCGGCATGCCAACGCTCCTTCTCCGTGGGATGCGGGGAAGGGAGGGGGGAGCAGCGAAACTCGGGGCTGGCTGTGTGGCGCAGTAGCTGCCCTCTCTCTCTCCGGGAAGGTCAGGCCCTTTCCGTGCTTGAAAACAAGCTCCTCGTGCCCCGGCCTGACCTCCCGCGCGTGTGTCTGCGTCTAATGATGACCGCGGCGGAGCGAATCAAAGAGGAGCGGGCGTCTGCATCGGATCGGGCTCCGCGGGGCGCCGGGTGATTGGGGAGGGAGCTTTGACGCAACCTGTTGGACGACTGTCCATTAATGTAAAGTGCCGGGCTGTTCAAAGGGCTTTATTCAAGCTCAGAGTTGCCAGGGCCCACAGGAGTCGATGTGTCGGCAGAATGTTCCACCATTTATTTTAGACGAGGAGAGAGAGTGGGAAGAAAGGAGAGATACAGGGAAGGAGAGGAGGAGGAGAGGAAATGAGGGCAAGAGACAGGAAAGGAAGAGAGAGAAGGGAAGGAAGGAGAGAAAATGCTAATGCTAACAAGCTAGCATTGGCACCACGTTGTGAGAAGCGCCACAAAGAGGTCGGGAAACCCCGAGCGACAGGCCCAGCGATGGATGGGTGTCTGGTTCCATAAGCGCGTTTTAAGCGTCCTGGCTGGCAGTATGTCAACGAGACGCTGGAGCCTCTCTGTGTCTTTATGTGAGCCGCCAGAGTTGTAAACCAGGGTTTTTGACTGGTATTTATTTAGTCGGGTCAGGGATGAACGTGGTTCGAGTATAGCGGTGTATGGCGGTCCCCGTGGACCCTAGAGTGACAGGGAAAGAGGGGAGGGATGTTGGGTGTGGCTAGAATTTTATCCACCATGTAGCAGGTTTATGAATCGTGAGTTATGGCTGCGTAAATCGCATGGTCCGTTTTAAATTACCTTGGTACAATTATGGGCCGTGTGTGTGTGTGTGTGTGTGTGTGCGTGTGTGTCAGAAGGACTCAAAGATCACAGTGAACTCCTCATATGGCATAACGATCTCGTCTTAGCCGCCGACGTAGCGGAGACGGTCAGCGACGAAGTGCAGCCCAAGTATGACCCCTAATAAATCCAGGCTTAACTTTGATATGTACTCTGATACTGTATTTTATTGATATTGGAGGGCTACTCATAATATCAACTGCAGTTCTGCATTCCAGGAAATCAGGGCGAGCACTGGCTTGTCTCCAATGCGTTCCCATGACCCTCGAAAGGTCCTCATGAGTTCTGAGAACACGCACGGGAATTCATCCGTAAACGAGGGACTGTCAGTGTCGACGTCCACGGACACTTTGGGTCTCTCATAAACACACACACACACACAGCCAGACAAGACTGGTCCCAACCGGACCGGTGTTAATATGCATATTTAACGCAATGATTATTAATTAAGATGCTGAAACATGTACAGTTTTATATAATGTACTATATATATCCCTTTGAGTGTAGGTTTACTGATTCTCCTCATGAATATCAATGGAAAGTGAATCTTTTGGCGCATATATAGCGGGCGCGTGCGTGCACACACACACACACTCACACACTATCACGGGCACTCACAGGCATTGGCCTCTGATCTGACCTGACAACTCCTAAGCTACCATTTCCTCATGCTGCTTAACTCGGAACATATTTCTCCCAGAGAGATTCCTCCTCCTTCCAAAGTCAGACCCCCCCCCTCCCTCCCTCTCTCTCTCTCTCTCTCTCTCTCTATCGGTCTCCCTCTCTCTCCCCTTTCCCCTCTCTCTCTCGCCAGGCATCTGGATCTAATCTGGTGGCGTGTGCTACTGTGTTACTGATAGGAACTGGGTCTGCAGGCCTCACTTTGATTTTTTTTTTTTCCCTCTTCTCCTCATTTCTCTTCCTGCTTTCCCCGTACAATGCCGGCGTTTGTAAGTGGGTAAGGGACCCGAACGTACGGCTGCCTCTTGGCACACATGGACGTAGCGCGTTTCAACAGAGAACACAGATGCATGTGCTGTGTAATGTGGTCGGTGAGGAGAGACGCAGGCGCTGTTTGTCCCTGATCGATGCGTGCATTGTGGGTGTCTGTCCTGATTACATGCAATGTAGCTGTCAAACTGAAAAAACGTGTTCTGCTCAAACAAACAAAATAAAAATAACATGCAATAAAAGTCAATCTTTGTATTGCATAATAGAACATTACAGTTGAGTTTAATAGTACTGAACATGGTCCCCATTTTTTACAATGTGTGTTTCCCTATGTAACCTCTTGCATCGCTATTAGAGGACTCGTTGATTGGTCTAGGTTTGACCGTAGGGACTACATGTCCATACCAATATTAAAGGGCCATTCAAAAGTGAAATGCAATTTCCTTATAACTTGTGTTGTTATGCCGTGGTTCGAGATTTCCCCAGAATCATTTGCCGACAACTTACCTGTCGGACGTGCTGTTAAGAGCACAGCCTTGAATGTCGTGCTCTGAAATGGAGATAGAGATCTGACTACTACAAAGTGAGACTGGTGACACTCGACACAATTTTGTACGTATTTATTTGATAAGCACTAAATGTATTGGGACTGCTTTAGTTAGAATAGCACACATTCATCTGCGGTCACAGGCAATACATCTGTGCTGCTATAATGTGCTCGGCTTTTATTACGCCCACGTAGCAGAGGTAGATCTCCTCCCTGGGACCCGTCTGCACATCTGTGCGCCCTCCCTTGCCCACTGTAAGCGTGCCCTGTGCCTTCTGATTGGCAGGCGGAGGCGAGGCAGACCGTCGCCAGGGCGATAGTCGGGCTGGACCTGGGCCGGACGGAGAAGTGCGTGAGGGTGAACTCTGTGTCCAGCGGGCTGGCCGACGCAGACCTCCAGGTCGTGCTGCAGGCAGAGGCTCTCCCGCCAGCCCTGATGCTGCCCAAGGTGGAGGACGTGCAGGAGGTCCACTGGGTAAGACCCTTCATAGGCAAGGCACGTTTATTCACACGGCACATATTCAGCAGGAACGTGGTTCACAGTGCTTTGCTTTGCTTTGATGAGTTGAATCACGTAACTCATCAAACAAAGCAGAATGAAGCGAGCAGAAATGACACACAAGACATCACAAGAAAGGAAAAACACGAGGATAGAAATAGAAATGAGAACAATATACCGTACAGATTTCCCATTCAAGAACATTGAGATTTAAGTTGAGAAGGTTTGAATCTCAGTTGCCGCAGTATATGGAGAGTTTTGGCGGATGTGCAACTTTTTCAGGGAGTTTGTTCCAGACAAAAGGTGCATAGTAGCTGAACTCTGCTTCTCCGTGTTTGGTTTTCATAGGTCTATAAGGCTGGATCACTCGGCAGCCATCTTGTACCCCCTCTGTGCATTTATCTGAAAGACTGTATCTAAATGAATGGGGAGGGTAGCTATTACCTTTGCAGCACTGTATGTGTCCAATGCAAATTCCTCTTGGCGCAATAAAGTATATCACAGTTGGCTAAATAGGTTAACGGTATTGTCAGTCATTGTGAAGAAAGCTTGTTGATACAGTATATCGACATCCAAACAAAACACACCTCTCCCTTCAATGCCATAAGGTGCTCACATTGGAAACACATTGCGAAGGCTAGGATGATGCTGTGTGCCGCTTGGACCATTTTGTTTGTGTTCCTATATACAAAACCAGGGCTGTGTAGGAATAACACACAGTACTGGCAGCTATAGGGGACCATGAGGAGATATTCGCTGAATTTGTACAATCGCTGTTTGGTCTCTTTGGGATTTAAAATATGTTGTGCAGAGGTGACTTGGTCAAGTGGGTAGCATACAATGTTTCAACAACGTTATACAGTTGACGGTAAAACAAAATGGAGAACAATGTTCAGTAACAATCCCTTGTTTTTGAAGTCAAGTGATGCCTTGGTATTTTATTTGTACTCATAGATTCTACTTGTAGCCTAGCATATTTTCACCTGCTACATCATGGATATCATTGTAGTATTGAAATACACCGAAGAAATAGTCCAACAGGTAAGGCTCATAGACGTTGTATATATATATATGGACATATCCTCCGTGACGTCGGTTTTCTTTAATAACGAGTATGAAGGTCAGGCTTTACTGGCTCTGTTGCCATCTAACGCCATCTTGGCAGGCAGTGTCTTAGTCCATCCAATGCTCCCAGCTACCCATAATAATGTGACTAATGTATGGATAATATATGTATAATGAGTTATAAATAAATTCGCCCCCTGTACATTTGCCATGAAGTAACTATAGATTTTTTTTTTTTTTTGGTACCATGCTGTAAATGTTTATTTCTGCTGTCAAGTTGTGCATTTTAACATAAGCGCCTATGGGGATTGCCTTGCTGTTGCAGCAAGCCTCAAGTGGCCATTCGAGGGACTGATGATTTTGACACTTTTGGCACTGGATGCCCCATGTAAGGCCACAGTCCTGGGTTGTTGCTCAAGTACATGTTGCGTTGCCATTTTCTATTTTTTCTTATTCGTATTCATGTTTGCTATCTCATGGATATTGTTTTACTGAAATATGTGTCACATTGTTGGACATGATGAGATGGATGTACGAAAAAGCTCAAATTTGCAAGCTGGTGTCACAGTCACAAGTGAATGAGAATGTAGCCATAGTCATTGCTATTTCTTCCCTGTATCTGCCTTGATTGAAGTGCGCGGCTTATTTTGAAATGTCCTTTTCTGAACGTAAAGTGGTTACAGTACATTAAAGGGCAGCCTTGTTTTTACTTTATTCACCATTACTGTTGCAAATGTATGCATGCAAAGGTACAAAACTCAAATGATTCATACAGTTCCTTCCTGCTCCTCTAAAATTTCAACTTGTTTCTCACAAGCAAGCTCATGAAGAAATGCATAGGTATCTTCAAAGATGTAGTAACAACTTTTCCCTTAAAACGTAAATCGATCCCTGTTGCAGACCCGGGGAGACTTGGTGTTTTTCTTGGCTCTGGGTCAAGAAACGGATGTCATCTCTTCAGATTAGCCCTTAGAAGCCTGATCTCCGTATTAGCACAATGGTAATTTCCACCGCTGCTGAAATCTATGAGAGGAAGGAGTTGTCTCAACCAGCTGTAAATCTTTATTTTACTGAACTATTAACATTCAACATGACAGGCAGAATAAATAATAATATGCAATATTAATATGCAGTAACCATGTACTGTAGTGTATTTTCCACTTGTGTATTGGGGCACACATTTCAAAATGCATGAGCCGTCCAAACATTTATATAGCCTCTTACCCACATGGCTCTGATTAGAGGTCCAAAACATTGGACCCAATCAAAAATTGACCAAAGCATTTTTCACCCGACCCGATTTGCATAAATTTAAAAAACAAACATTGAGAGCTGTTCCAAATGACAAATCTGTTCCTACGAGAAACAGTACCGTGATTTAAAAAAAAAAGTAAAATAAAAGCCAGTAAACCTATACATGTTCAGGGGCCTGATCCTGGGGTACCCCTGCCCTGCAGGTTTTAGATATCTCCCTGCTCCAACACACCTGATTCACATGAATGGGTCGTTACCAGGCGTCTGCAGAGCTAGATGATGATCCATTCATTAGAATCAGGTTTGTTGGAGCAGGGAGACATCTAAAACATTCAGGGTATGGGTCCCCAGGACCTGGGTTGAAGACCTCTGCCTTAAAGATTTTAAATCTTAAAGATGAACTGGTCACTTTCCAGTGTAGGTCTTTTTTGCCACACCTAAACAAAATGGCTACTGTATGTCCATTATGGATCAATAGGTTCTTGTACTGTATATTATATTGTCCCGCCTATACCTTCCTCAGTGATCAAACACTCTATGGAGGAGGAAAAAAAAAACAGTTTGGTTGTTTTTTCTGGATGGGGAAATGTTGAAACATTATCATCGTCCTAAATTGGCTTTAAATGGACATTGGACATTTCAAGTTTGTTTTTGTCCTGTTATCTCTAATCAGACATTTACAAATGTTCTAATTTACAAATTAGTATTTGCAGTTAGTCCTGGCTAAGTGATGGCGAGGTGTTCGTCATCCCTCTGGCCTTTGTAAATGGCCGCTGAGCGGATGTCAGCTGCCGTCAGGTCAGGAGACAGTGACATCATTAAAGCAGGTTGTGGTGATCAGCTCCATATGGAACACTCCAGTGCCGGCCCTCTGCTACCTGGAGCCGCCTGTTGGCAAATAGCTCTCGCGTTCTATCGTTCCCTCTGCTTAGTGTTCACCCATCTACGGCGTATTGTTAATGCTGTTGTTACATTTGACAGATTTTTAGATTTGGAGTTGGGTTAATTAATGTTTATTTAATGAAATGATGTTCTATTTGTATGTTTGCACCCTGTTTATTAGACCAGCTGAGATCAACACAGATACAAGAAGGGGCGGGGGGGGTGAAGACAGACCAGAGCATGGATTAAATGGACGGGGGGAGGTAGCAAGAGAAAGAAAAGAGTGAAAGGCTGTCCAGTCTGGCTTTTTTCTTCTGTTATTCACACACACACACACACACACACACACACACTGGGACTTGGGGCTAGAAGCAGGAAGTTTTTAACTAGTGCTTTTAATTAGAACACGTCTATTTCCTGCCAGCCTTTCTTCCCTATGTAATTGCCGACAGGTGTTCACAGATTCACTCCCTCCCTTAACCCCCTTTATTCCCTGCAAAACACGTCTTTTAAAGGTTTACTGTTTTTATATAGCATTTATGTTATTCATGAATTCATGATCATTGGTGTGTGTGTGCGTGCACGCACATCCTTCTGTTTGCATTTTGTGTTTCTTTCCTTTTAATCTTCCTTCAGTATTTACACACGTGCGTGTGCGTGTTGTGTCATAAGCATGTCTGGTTTTCTCCTCTTGTAGGCCAGCGCAGTAAATCTCTCTCTTGTTGATATTCTCCTCTTTTTGCATGTGCGTGTGTGTGTGTGTGTGTGCGTGCATGCGTGCGTACGTGTGCGCGTGCGTGTGTGTGTGTGTGTGCGTGCATGCGTGCGTACGTGTGCGTGCGTGTGTGTGTGTGCGTACGTGTGCGTACGTGTGCGTGCATGCGTGCGTACGTGCGTACGTGTGCGTACGTGTGCGTGTGCGTGCGTGCGTGCGTGCGTGTGTTTTTATTGATATAAGCACGTAAAGCTCTGGACTGATTTGCTGCTAAAAGATGGACTTACTCGTTCCCTTTTGTGTGGAAACCTTTGGCTCTGCACCCCCCCCCCTCCCCTCCCCCCAGTCTGACGGACGGGCCTTATTGGGCCGTAACAGGCGGAACTCCCTCCTTTTGTCCGAGGACAATCCTCAGATGCATTCGGAGCCGTGCACATTCCTCGCCCGCCACACTGCTTGGTGTGTGCCGGGGGCCGAAAGAATCACACCCGTCGCCGCACGCCCCACTTCACCTCCTCCTCTTTCTCCTCCTCCTCCTCCTGTCCCCTCCCCTCTTTTCTTCCCCTTCTTCTCTCCACTTCCCCTCTGTGGAGGGAACACTTCAGCAGGCCGGAAACATTTAATCTGGCCCCTTTTTGAAAGGAAATTAATTGAAACTTGTCCCACTATGGCCTCCATCTCTTCTCCCGATCTCGAGTCCATCCGCGCGCGGCTCGTGCGTAGCTAGCGGACGCACGGCGAAAAGAGGTGTTTCTTTTTTTTTCTCTCTTTGTGTGTGTGTGTTGGTAATGAATTGCGTCTCAAAGGGTCCTCAGACTGAGTACCATTGACGGCTAATGGATCCATCTAAGCGACAGAACAACAATGAACACGCACGGCAGCGCCTCTTACGCGGCGGTGTGAATCGGGCCCTCGGGGTCTATTATAGGTGAATTGTGGAATATACTGGGAGCTTGTAAACGTGTAATCAGAGAGGCTTGGCCGTTTGTCGCGGCTCTCGCAGAGACCTGTCATTTATTTTCACTTTGCTGAAGCCAAACCGTCCATTGGCATGCCTGGTAAGGCTTTGTGTGTAGCTGGCCCCGGTGTACTGCGCAGTGTGTCCCCCCACACAGTGTGTCCCCCCACATCGAGCTGTTACCAGTGTACTGCACAGTGTGTCCCCCCAAATCCAGCTGTTACGCTGTTACCGGTGTACTGCACAGTGTGTCCCCCCACATCGAGCTGTTACCAGTGTACTGCGCAGTGTGTCCCCCCAAATCGAGCTGTTACGCTGTTACCAGTGTACTGCACAGTGTGTGTCCCCACATCGAGCTGTTACCAGTGTACTGCACAGTGTGTCCCCCCACATTGAGTTGTTACCGGTGTACTGCGCAGTGTGTCCCCCCACATCGAGCTGTTACCGGTGTAGTGCGCAGTGTGTCCCTCCACATCGAGCTGTTACCGGTGTACTGCGCAGTGTGTCCCCCCACATCGAGCTGTTACCGGTGTAGTGCGCAGTGTGTCTCCCCACATCGAGCTGTTACGCTGTTACCGGTTTATTGCGCAGTGTGTCCCCCCACATCGAGCTGTTACCGGTGTACTGCGCAGTGTGTCCACCCACATCGAGCTGTTACCGGTGTACTGCACAGTGTGTCCCCCCCACATTGAGCTGTTATCTTGTCAATAACTTCTGTCAGAGAAATGGGTTCATCTGCACCTTTTTCCCTTTGCTTTGCCCGCGGTCTCCCCACCACCTCCATCACCACACCCCCTTTCTGTGTTCGGGAAGGAGAGGGGCTATTATGCTAAGCCCCTATCGTTGGTTTTTATGTTGCCATAGCAGCATTTCTCCTGCAGGGTTGTGACCTCTGATGATTACAGTACAAAGCCTATTGGGTCTTGAAAACCTCTTTGAAGATGAAAAGTCTTTGATGGTTTGTATTTATGCAAATCTCTCAGATATGACTTATCCAACTGAGATTGAATGGGGAGATGATTAAAATTGCCCGTATTGCCCCCCCCCCCTTCCCCCCTTTTTTTATTTTTGAAATCCTTCAATGGAGGCCCGCTCTTTGAGTTAAAGAACAAGTGTGGCATGAGTGCGATCGTTGGGGTCATTTTTGTTCTTGCTTCAGAAAAAACGTCAGTTCCTTCACCTGAGGTCATTTATATCTGTCTTCAGCTCGCTCCACTGACGGAGAGAGTGGGGGGAGAATGAGTTAGATGTTTCCACTGAGATTTTTTTTGTGTGTGGGCCCCTATTCCTTCTTTCTAACGCACTCTCTCTCCCCCTCTCTCTCTCTCCCTCTCTCTCCCCCTCTCCCCCTCTCTCTCTCGCTCTCCCTCTCTCTCTCTTCCTCTCTCCCTCTCCCTCTCTTTCTTCCTCACACTTCAATTGCTCTCTCTCTCACTCGCTCTCTCGCTCTCTCTCTCTCTCTCTCTCTAACAGCTTTGAAAGGAAATATCTGGCAGAGGGAGCTTTTGTGTCTTTCCAGATGATAGATTTAGGAATTTCGGCTGCCCTACTGGCCGTCCAGAGCTAGCTGTGAACTGGTCTGTTGGAAAAAATTGGAATGCTTTGGTCTTCAAAGAGCTAAACTTGAGTTTAAAGCCCTTCTTCGGTGAGCTGGCGTATTAGCAGGAGCCTCGCGGAATAAAAGCCTCGGCAAAGTGTCATATCACACTCCGATTGTTGCTTCAATCTCCCTGTTCCCTGCCACGACGGAGGGGATGGGGGTGGGTAACGTGTCAGTAAAACGCACTCAAAGACGTCTCAAACCTGGTATCGTCTTTCCTTTTTGAAGCAGTGTGTGTGTATTTTTCTTTAGTTCCCCTTTGCGTGCATATGCAGTCATACTGTATGTGCACATTGTCTCCGGGGAGGCACGGCGGCGCAGGCTGCAGTTTCTTCTCCCGTGTCTCGTGAAGGAGGCAGAGCGACCGACTTCAGAGGGAAGAGGGGGAACCCTGGTGACAATGTAAAACATTTCATTGCTTCTCAGCGCCCCCTCCCCGCCCCACACACACACACCTGCTACCTGAGCACGCAAGCGTTTGTCTCTGGATGAAGACCAAAACTAAACGGTGCATGTAATAAAGGTGTCAAACTCTGTAGCAAAAATGTTATTTAGTTACAAATCTATTCTGCTCTGTGTATTCTCTCTCTCTCTCTCTCTCTCTCTCTCTCTCTCTCTCTCTCTCTCTCTCTCTCTCTCTCTCAGTGGATTTGAAAGGGTTGCCTTACTATTTTATGTAATGTTAATCCTGAACATTGTTCACGGTTTCAAATTGGCTTTGACACAAACAGTTTGGCTGTCCTGGGTTTCTCATTCATATTACCTAGTAATACTCTAATGAGTCGCCCGTCTCATCCCACACCACGCAAATATGGCGGTTTACCTACAAGCGATGATGCCAGGCAACGTTGATTTGATTAACAATATCTATTGTAGGGTGTGCAAGGGGAGATTGTTGTTGTTGTTTTTTGCTAGTCATGTGAACAAAGGCCCCCCGGTTAATGAATTGCGTGTAATTGTTTGTGTATGTTCAGTTCGTTGACAGGTTTCAGCGCCACTTGAAAGGACGAGCGTTGGCAGAGCCCATTCGCCTTGTCACCTTCGTGGAGACCGCTGTGGGTCTGCTCAATTTTAAGGTAAATTACAAACCAATCCTAAAAATGCCTTTGTAAGGCCCTCTGCTGTTTGTCGCCCTGACAACGCCCTCCACAGATCCACAGACAGACAGTCTCTCAAAATCAAGCTTTTGAGCCCTTTTTGTTTCCCCTTTCTTTTTTTCTCTCCATCATATCCCTCCCTCCCGCCCTCCCCTCCGTTTAGACACACTGACATGTTTTAATTAGGCCTGTTTTAATATCATCTTATTGGATGGGGTTTTAATGATATTTTGGCAGGCATCAAAGGAAGTCTGGGGTTCAGGACAGCGCCGACCTTCATGCAACATGGGAGGAAAGGGCACCGTTTTTGGGATTTAGCGAGAAACATGCTGTCGTCTTTCTTTTGATTCGTCTTTTCATTCCCCTCCTCTTGTTTTGTGTGTGTTTTTGCCCGTGCATGTACTCTGTGTGTGTGTGTGTGCGTGCGTGCGCGTGTGTTGTGGAGAACACTCCATTTCAGTGCCCAGATGCTACCCCAGGGTCCGAGAGTGGAGGGGAGCAGAAGAATGGCGTCACAGCTAGTGCTGAAATTAATTTGGAAGCCGACAAAGCAACAGACACCTTCCCATTGTTCTCTGCGCTTTACAACACACAATTGCATTCCTGTCATTCCAGTCCTAACACTTTTCCAATCCTGTTCTGTCCCGTGCCTGACACTCGTCATAGAAACGAGTTGTCTCTCCTCTCCCGCTGTAATTTGGGAAAGGTATCTGAGGCAGGTCAGTGAAGGTCACAAAGGTCGTAGACGTTAACGAAAATATGTGTCTCGTTGCCTGTGTGTGTGTGTGTGTGTGGGGGGGGGCCTGCATGTCTGGTATCCCAACCAAGCTCATTCTTGAGCGACATCATTTTCAGGATATATGGTTACGTATTAGAAGACGCTGACAATATGAAAACACTGACCATGTCAACACATCCTCTTAGACTTAACTAGAATATTATCAGCATATCCCACATATACAATATGTTGAGGGAAATGCTGTTTTCATTACTTATATTGTAGTCAGGAATATGCAGTAATAAAATTGCCCACATATCTACAGTCATTTAGAATTTGCTGAAGGGAAATGCTGCTCACACAATCGTACTCGGGATAATATCGAGTACGATTACATTTACATTTACGGCATTTGGCAGACGCTTTTATCCAAAGCGACTTACATGTAGTACATTTGTCAGTAGTTGGACAGGTCATATACCAGCAATTACAAGCAAACTATATTTTAAATAGAACAAATGCAGCATAATGTCATTATACCCATTACCACATAGTCAAACAAAGTGCAATAGGTAATGGCCTAGCTAATGTCTGAATTATATGTCTGAATCTGAGTGTGTGCGGCACACGTACACACACACACACATGCACAAAATCAGGCACACACAAAAGCACACGCAAACAAAAGCAGGCATGCACACACGTGCGCACACACACACACACACGTAAGCATGCACAAAACACACACAAGCACAAAATCAGGCACACACACATGCACTAAAGCAGGCACACACACACACACACACACACACTCTCACTCATCCATGTGTGTTTTCAGGTTGTGTGTGAGGAGCTGAGGAGACTCTCTCCCCAGGTGGGGCTCCACCATGACGGGGTTGTGTTCGGCTCTGACGACTTCTGTGCCAGCATAGGTGCCTGTTCATTTGTCTGCACCACTGCTTGCTCCCTAGCTCCCTAGATCCCTAGATCCCTTGTTCCCTAGCGCCCTTGTTCCCTAGCTCCCTAGGTCCCTAGATCCCTAGCTCCCTTGTTCCCTAGCTCCCTAGGTCCCTAGCTCCCTAGGTCCCTTGTTCCCTAGGTCCCTAGCTCCCTAGCTCCCTAGCTCCCTTGTTCCCTAGATCCCTAGATCCCTTGTTCCCTAGATCCCTAGCTCCCTAGCTCCCTTGTTCCCTAGCTCCCTAGCTCCCTAGCTCCCTTGTTCCCTAGCTCCCTAGCTCCCTTGTTCCCTAGATCCCTAGATCCCTTGTTCCCTAGCTCCCTAGCTCCCTTGTTCCCT
>JAODUH010000014.1:916098-946457 GCA_027564835.1 Typhlichthys subterraneus | reverse complement strand
GTGTGTGTGTGTGTATATGTGTGTGTATACTGTATTGTATTTGAACGTGTGTGTGTGTGTGTGTATATGTGTGTGTATACTGTATTGTATTTGAACGTGTGTGTGTGTGTATATGTGTGTGTATACTGTATTGTATTTGAACGTGTGTGTGAGAGTGAGTAATTATAGGGGTTTGAACAGATAGATAGATACGGCCAATCCTTTTGTCTAGCAACACAACATGATTGTTTCTCATAAGTATCACTCTGCAGCTCTATGTAATATGGTTATTGATGTAGTTATATCTTTCTGGTGTTTTTGTTACTTTTGTGCAACTCATAAAGTTGCTTCACAATATGTCACATAAAAATGTGACATATTTACCCAATGGTATTTCAACAATAACAATAATAATCATTATCAAGAAATTAATTTCATGAATAGTTAGTCCAATTCATGAGCCGCTAATACCGTACACCGTCAACACACATTAGATGTGTTATCTAATCTCTAATATCGTCCTTCATACACGCATTTCCGTATTTACATTGTGAAGGTTCCTATTTTAATCTCTCTCTTTCTCTCCCCCCTCTCTCCCCCTCCTTCCTCTGTTCTGTGGACACTTTCCAGGGGGCGTTTACCTTCCGTGGTAGCATGATTGACATGCCCTTGCTGAAGCAGGCGCAGAATATCATAACACTGTCCGCCACCATGCCAGGGAAATAGAAGCAAAGGGAAACAATCCCACTGCTCAAGTGAGAGCGGACGGCTGCTTTTACGCAGAAGTCCTGTCAACAGATGGAGCAGTCAGTCACTATACTCGGTCTGGTGGACACTTCAAGTCCTGCTTGTAATCAATGTCGTGCTGCTGTTGTATGCTGAATTAAATCTAATTATTTATTATTGCAGTTAGCATAACTATTTATTCTTTGCTGCTGAGGTCCAGTGGACTGTTAAAGTTGCATTGCACCTGTTATTCAGCTTTAATTGGTTAATATGTCTCACTAAGACAATTATAATGGAATATATTAGTTTATTACATTGACGAAGTCTCTGTGAGTTGAAGCGCAAGTCGTTCCTCACGGTGGCGTGCCTGACGCCGATAAGTGGCATTGTCTTTTTGCCGGCACTTTCTTGGCAGGCAGTGTGGTGTGCGTTAGCTGGTGTGTCACATGGTGTGTGCATTGTGCTCTGCCCTCCAGTGTGTGTGTGTGTGTGTGTGTGCGCCCGCCCAAGTATCCCATCTCCCCTGGGTCAAAGACAGATGCTCTCCCATGTCCAGGGTCCAGGGCAGCTGGACAAAAAGGGTAAACAAACACAACAAGCCACTGTTTTCTATCCATTCAGCTTGGAGGGGAGGCGGAAGGGATGGGAACCAGGGATCCCAGGGTGAGGGGCCCTCCATAGCCCAGAAAGCCAAGCCCTCGGCCTGGGCTACAGCTCCCCCGTCCACGTAGGCACGTGGTGGACCCTCTCCGTCTCACAAGCATCAAAGCAGCTGTTTGCTATGGAAGGCCTCCTCCATGAATGTGTTTAAACAAACAATTTAGGTTTCTGTCTCGGCGCCTCGGTAATGGCATGTGGCTCTTCTGTGTCAGCTGTGATCCTGTGTTGCTGTCGCAGGTATGTGGTATCTCTGTCCCACGCGTGCACGCGCGCGCGCACACACACACACACACACACACACACACGGGCCTTCACAACCATCTGACTTGATTGTGTCAGGTTTTCTCCTTGGGGTTGTATAGCTATCATTGTAAAATAATGTAACAATTTACATTTGGTAAATGATTTTCTAAATAATTGTGGTGTGGGTCTGCTCTGACTCCCCATTACTCTACAGCTGCCCATAGCCTACATGGAATTCAGCGCCCGGCATAACGCAGATGAGGAGTGCTCTAGGGGTGCGTGCGATACTGATAACAAAAATTGCAATATCGATATTCATTTCAATATTTTTTAAACATAAGTAAAAACACAAAGGGTTATGGGAAAATTCATCAAAATATATTCATAACATGTCAAAACAACACGTTTTCAACTGACAGTCATATTGGACTGGTACCACAACAGTAATTCCAAGCTACAGAGGAGGCATTCTTTCTGGCCGCTGATGTTTCCTCTTCCATCTCTATTATGTCATGAGCTTCCTCAGCCACACATCTTACTGTTCTGTCTAAATCAAACACAACTAAGCCACACAGCCAATGGATGCATCTCTCCACAAAATGAACTCAATATTGCACTTCCTGCAACATTTTCGATCTTATAATGCGCAAGGTGATATTGCGATAACGATACCGAGTCGATATATTGTGAACCCCTTTATTGTTACTTTCCAGTCATCTGGTGATGAATGGGTGCAGACCTGTGCTCCTAACAAGTCAAGGTACAACAACAACTTGCCGGAGCGGTAAAGTGGGTGTGATTTTTAGAGTGACAGATTAGTGGCCATGTTGTTGCAGCAGAGCATGGCCGAGGCTTTGTCTCTGTGTCTGTGGATGGGAGGATAATTGGGGGGGAGTTGAATGGTTAATAGTGCCATTGGTGACCATGGCAATGAAAGGCTCAACACCTCCCTACCCTACCCTATCCTATACTCTCTCTCTCGCTCTCTCTCTCTCTCTCTGATCTATTGTGTCTAGGGCAGAAGTGTGGTCTGTGCCAGGCCGAGCCAGACAAAAGATCCAACCTCTCTTGCGCCCAGCCAATGGCCCTAACAATAAACTGTCTCATTGGCGTTTGGCCACATATCTCTCTCTCTCTCGCCCCTGGTTAACTTTTCTGGCAGCATTTCACAGTTTGTTTTTCATCCAATGCCACCTACTATTTTACCCTGAACCATGGTGGAAGGGGGGGGGGGGGGGTGAACTTTTTTACTGACATTAGCTAAATCCACAAACTACGTTGTCCTTTGTAGCTTTACACAACATTTGTAGATGTATTTTTCACTTTGAGCATGAGTGACACTTGCTGTAGACTGGAAATTATTTTTGAATGAATTATAGTTTATGATGACAAGTACATATTAAGTATAACTAATGATTCTATGTGGCATTCATTATACTTTGTGTGGGAGTTGACACTGAAATTTACAGTAATACTTTTATTACACTATTGGAAGTCAATAACAATTACGAAAGTCCTATAGTGTCTGACTCCATAAGATGGTTACTATTATTTTTAACTGATACAGTGGATGTGACTACATTTTGTGAATCTGTTGCTGTAGTTTTGAAGCCTATTGTCATATTAGGTAATAGGGGTCACAAGAAAGGCTCTGAATATATCCATCAATCACCAGTATAAATCAAAAGATGTTCCATATAATCCTACTGTTTCACCAGCTCGCTAAAGTTTTTCTTCAAATGGCAAACAACAGGTGTCACACAGCACATGCAGGCAAGTGTGCATGCTCAATTTGGACCTGAGATCACATACAAAATGGTTTCCATATTTAACATGATTTTGTACTGGATTTAAAAACGAGCTAAAGAAATGGCCAATCCATTTCCATCCCGTGGAATTGTAGAAAAATGATTGTGCTTCGAATCCTGTTGAATTGTAGTCAGAAATATTAAGGGATTTAGTTATAGGCCTGTTCTTAAGATGGAGTAATATACATTTATGACATGTCTATTATGTGTGAAACTGATATAATCGTCTAAGTCAGCTAAGAAGATTTATTTAAATACATCTGCATATTCCCTGAGAGAGTAAATTACAATTAACACGATTATAACCTCACAAAATTGTGACGGGAATCAATTAGACTGCGAGCACAATTTCCAAGCCCCATAATGTGTTTGTCGAGATTGCTTTCATAAATTATGAGGTACATCGCACGCGGAGAGAATGTGTGTATGCAAAACACTGTCAGAGGAAAATTAAAACGAAATGTTTTACATATTTTTCCATTAATCTAAATGAGGCCCGCATGGCAAGGATGGTTTTATACCCCTAATTCCCCACCTGGGGAGGATCCAAAAATGACTTCATTGTTTTAATAGCGTGCTAATGACAGTGTATGATAAACTAATTCTACAAAATATCTTTCCAGAGCAATAAAATCCATTCCTTGCTGGAGTATTGCACAGAGTGCGATGCTATTAGCAAATTCGTCTCGAAAACAGAATTTGTCAAGTTGATCAGCTAACAGTGCAAATGGTCCTATCACAATTATATTGTTGTCCTTTCATTATTTCAGCTCTATTGTGAAAATATGTCTATGAAAACATAATTTTATTGCTTATAATAATTGCATATTAACAGTATGATACAATACATTGTTTACATGCCACGATATTTTAATGTTCGAAAATTTACATTTAATTACTATATTTTTGTGTATAAAATAATAATTGCTATTTTGTTGACATGTTTGCTATCATTTACAGTTTATTACATGTTTCCATTGTACCTTTCAGTGAAATAAAATACCTAATTGCTTAACGGAATGGATTTTTAAGACTAGTTATTTTGTAATCTAACTCTAAATGATATATATTAATCTTTCTTAGATAATGTTTACTGTGGTGCAGCCACATTGGATAAATACTGAATGTCTAATCGTTTGCCAAATTTATATTTATTAAATATAATGTCATAAATGTACCTTTGGTCTGCAATGCCATTTAGAATACATACATGAGTATATTATTCGTTAATAAGACCAAATAGTTTGGCAACGAAGCAAGAGTCTGGTTTTACACACAACTTATAGTAGCCTATGTCTTACATCATCACATTTGCAAGATGGAAATTCGTATCTCTTGCGTGATATAACTCAGACCATTGCCAATTCAATTCGAGAGGCTCTATTGTCTACGCGTCCGAATTCATACAGGCAGCGTGAAGGCTCTGATAGCTTACAGGGTGTGGACGTAAATGTTTGGGGCTGTAACTGCAGCCAACATAGGACGTGGGTCCTTCCGGCCTTTTATTTTAATGCAACTATGTATGCTGAAGCTATAGTCCAGGGCTTTGGTTTTCTCAGTTCATAAGGCAAATTTTCCCCGGTCTTAGACATACATTGCGGTTGGTGCGGGGCTGCTCCCGTGATTTTTTTTTTCAGGACGCAGACTTGCAGCCTGGCTCTGAACCCCCGTGCTCCGTTCTCTTAAACGGGGACAGATCAAAGCATATGCCCGGTCCGACAGAGACTCACTAAAACCCCCGCGCTTTGTCTGCAGTTGCTAGGATGCTGGTAAAGTGCGAAGGGTGGCTGGGTCGTGGTAATGAGACTTGTTACATTGGGACACAGTCGCTCCAACGTGGAATGTTAGGCTATAGCTTGCCTGTTGCCAAAATTGAACATGATAAACAAATGCTATTCAACCTCAATGACTTGAAAGTTCGTTATTTAATTTTTGTTTGTCTTTATCTATTAACGTTTTCGGTGTAGCCTATAGGCTGCGTTATGGCAAGGTGGTCCAACGAAACAATGTAGGCAGGTTGTATATTCCCCAGTGCAACCCACGGCCTATACCATAAAGGGACGTGTCTTCCAAAGTTAATGTAATAATAAACATTGGCGTGGCAGGAATGAGCAACTTGTTTGTTGTTATTTGTTGTTCTGTGCTGTTGCGCGCCGGTGGGTGCAAGACAGACCAATAGAAAGTTTAAGCGAAACAAAACTACACCTGTCTAGTAAGTAGTTTAGAGGTGTCACGACCTGAACAGTAGATGTACAACCGTACTAAATATAAATATTATTCGGTCTGCATTTTAATATGACCCGTTTTTCTTTTTGCTGAAATCATTGTCGACTATAGATACACGTCAAGTGTAATAGATCCAGCCAGGGTCTACCATTCTATTAGCAAACAAACATATGTAGGGCCTATCATGATACATTGTCTGGCGGTCTGTGTCGCCCTACACGACACGGTATTGCAGTCTTTAAAACGGTGGTCGTTATTATTTAAATAGTACACCTTTGCCCGCTGATCTCTCGTACACGGTTCACTGATGCCAGCTTCTTTTGTCTCGGTCTGCCTTTCTGCCCTGCCTCCCAAGGGTGCTTGATGCCATACGAGAATGACATGGGGCGTCAAAACATTCGTACCGATAAAACCAATACACTCTAAGTCTCTCTCTCTCTCTCTCTCTCTCTCTCTCTCTCTCTCTCAAAAGTGAAACAGGTGGACGCCGAGAGAGCGCGGCATGGGCACCTGCATGCTCAGCTGCGCGCACCTTGTTATTGCTGCCACAACGTGAGCGCAGACGGCGCGACTACCAACAACCACAAACCTGACCATTAACAGGTTCCAAAGGCAGACTTCTCAGCCTCAGCTAATTTTCAGGTTATGTTGGTTCTTCGCTGCCTTCAGATTGACACTGGCGTCAGGTTAGGATCTCCCGAGAGTCTCAGTCTTGTCACATCGCGGCGTGGTTTTTGTTTCATCGAAATGATACGTTGTGATTTTCATACATCCATAATATGCCATGGTAATGACAGCATACGGGATATGTGAATGTACACTGTTTGTTCGTGATATAAATGTATCTGGGTTCAGTATAGGCTACGATTGACAAGCACATGCAATAACTATTTTCTTTTCAGAAGTATCGCAACTTATTTTGTCATGCTCCGGACTCTAGGTTGCTCTTCAACGTGACACCGTCTAATCCAATGAAAACACGATAACCCTGAAATCGCACGGTACACGTATATTATCCTCATTCTTTCTCCTTCGAGTTGGTGACATTTGGCGCACTTGGTTTTGTTTGAAAGGAGGTCAATAGCTCTTCTTAATCCTAGGCCGAACTAAAAGTGGTTGAAAAGTGGAAAACAATCCATCAAATAACAGAAAATTCGCGTTTTTAAATCCCACATTCAATTTAAAGTTTATCAGCTCGATCTGAGCCAATGGTGACTGCTACACTTTTGTATAGGCCATTTGAAATGGGCTAACATACATTTATTTGTCAAAATACTATAGAATTTTAACAAAACCGTTGTAAGCTATACGTCACTTTTTTTCAGTTTCATGAAACCTTTCAAATGTTGTCTGTTCACATTCAGCTTTGCATAGGCCGTATGGGCCTATTTGTGGTAGGCCAACGTGGGCCTTGTACAATAAGGCCCACACAAGATCGTCCCGTTTAGTAATATTTTTTTCTGTTGAATTGTTTCAGTTGAAAGTTGAAGTTGTATTCTCGCCATGACGTTTTGTAATTGTTATTAATGGCAAATGGGAGCTGTGACATGTGCTATAGGCAGGATGACATATATCGCAGGTGTACAGAAATGACAGGTAATTGACATTAATCCGCGCTCTCTGAGACTCGGGGGGGAACTAAAGTAAAAGGGGATACGGATAATGAAGCAGCACTTGCCCTTTTGAATCTCATTCACAGCAGTATGTAGCAGCGAAGTTTGGAGGAACTTTCGCTTATATGTGCTTTGACATCCAACCCAAACTGACATAATTAACGCTATAGTCAAAAACTAAATATGCAGGCCTAGAGGAAATAATTTAGGCTATATGGTCTATTGTGTGACAATTTCATGTTAACGCAGATGTTTGCTACATGTCTGAATTATTTTTATTTTTAGTTTAGCTTTTTTAAACCTAAATACTTAGTTGTAATCAGTCTGTCTGTACTCAGTGAATAGTCTTAGCATCGATGGGAATTTATCCACGGAGTATCCGCATCCTTTTACTAATGTATTCAGTGCTCCCGCGAACACAAGCCTGTTATTGTCCTTATTATAATTCATATTAAGGCTCTTCCCTATAGGAGATGTGACAGGCAGACAGAGGCCAGGCGAGAGCAGTATATTTCGGTTAAAGAATCGCACCTCTCCTCTCCGCCCTCTCTCTCGCAGCTCGGTCCTACAGGGGCCCGCGTAATGAGAGCACCTGAGGGGCCCTCCTAGATTGAGAGGTATCCTAACCTCGCAGCGGCCATTCAGAATCACGCGCGAACACCTTGACTCCCCGAGTCCCCCGGGCTGTGCCTGCAGCGACCCATATTCACCCGGTTCATATTCAGGACGCGCTCAAGTTTTGACAACTTTAATAATGCCTGTGACGATGCTGTTGATACTGTGCGGTGTCAGTTTAGTATAGGCCTAGAGAATTAAAGGAATTCTCATCCCTCTGGTGGGAAGTGGCCTTGACTTATACACCGGCGCCAATTCTAATTCCACATGAGTGACATTTATACAATGTATGAGCCTATACCGCATGAAACAACATAGAAAAGCCATAAGCATCCCAGAGAAGCTAGTGCATTGTGTAACCATAGTACTGACCTCACTGTATCCATATTATGATATGTATAATGTGATTGATTCAATATATAAACTTCCCATAATTCTATGCATCTCTTTTGTTAAATTTTAGATCTGGATGTCTTATCATTGCTTCTTCTTTCCTGAACTGTCATTTACGTGAATGAAGTCTCAGCGTCTCAGTGGGTTCAATGTCACTAAGATAGATTGGCCGTGATGGTTTCTGAGATATACTGTCATTTACCATGGCAAGTGTCAGCGAAGGGCCAAAGGTGCAGTCCCCAATGGAGCTGGCCTAATTATACAATTAGTCTTGTGATTGGGATGGTCCAGAGCTAAATGTCCTGAGGGACAACCAGACACATTATGGCTGTCATTGGCCTCTTCACAACAAGTCAGAGAGGTGGTGTAAATAGGCAATGGTATAAGGAACTTTTTTTTTTAAATTATTATTTTTGTATACCTATTGTCATAGAGCTACTGCTGGTACTGACTGAGGACCGAGGCAGGCACTAGATGTGTCCCTATAAGCCAAGAGGTGAAGAGTCGAAATGTGGAATTATCCTTGTGGGACACCATTAATAACATAGGTCATCTTGCTATTCAATCATTCATCACCTATAAGCCTCATCTGAGGTCTCTGTGTAGACCACAGCCAACTCTTTGAACCCATCGGTCCACTGGAGAGCCCATATCTCAATATCATTGCCTATCCAGCCATATTTCCTTTCTGGCTTATCCATGGTCATTTGGAAACATCAAGACACCATATTTTCCTCCTTGCCCATGCAGGAACCATATCTGTTATTGCCATTCACAAGGCCGTTGGAGAGGATGGGTGTGAGGTTGTGATAGTTAGGATCAACCCAGACAGGTCCATGCAGTCTGAGGGAGATTCGTGGCTCTGCATGGTTGCTGCCAGTGGGACCTTAACGCTGGATGCATTATTGTTAGTGCACTGGCTTATCACGATGGGTTAGAGCTCCAGTGGTGCCACAGCATGCTGTAGATGTTTTCTACCAAAACTTAAGCAACTTGCGCGCAATGAATATAGATGCTTCACAATGTGGAGTTAGTCGAACGCCGAAAAAAGTGAAGCCATGCTGTTTTTCTTCCTAGCTACTGTCCGCATCAACCAACTTGTCTTTTTTCATGGAGTACATAATAGATGCTCTTGAGTGTCAGGCTGCTCTATATTTCCCTGCCCTGAGCATCCATCCACATGGCTTCCTCCTGTCTCTTATCCGGTTTGGCACTATATTCTCTTGCCCCCTCCAGCTGCGAGAAAATGATTTTCTCCCTCTGTAAACTGAGCTTTTCCCACAACAAAAGGGGATGCATTCAGAGTGACCATTCTGTTGTATATGTACAGCAGCTACATGCTAATCTATAGGAGAGATGCCAATGAAGGAGTCATAAGACAGGGACAGTGAACATATAGGAACTTTACCACTGAAGACGTTGCACCTATTATAGGGTCTGTGTTTTTTCTCTGGTTGGTAATATGGTTTGAGGCGACAATTCATTTAATTTCATCAATAATAAAGATCAACAGAATTCAACGCAATTAATTTCAAAATAACAGAATATTTAGATGTGTCTGTAAGATGCATGCCACATTTGCACAGATGCAATTAACATACACATTTTATATTGCAGCAGGGCATTGTTGTATATTAGAAAGTCTACCCTAAATTACAAAATAGTCTATCCCATAAAAAAACCCACGTGTTTCTCATTGGTAAAATATACATTTCCTCCACCTGGCCAACAGAGTCCCACTGCACATGCAAGCCTACATCCTGCATTTAGGGGCTTTTAGGAAAGCCCTGTCATTCACTTACAGACTACCAGGGAAATGTACTTACGCTTATCTGCACTTTAGTTTCTACCTTCTGGTCGGTGGGGCTATGTGGGGGCCAGGTAGCAAGGCCGCCTCATGCAGTTGTCCGTGGACGACCTTGCTCCACTCACCTACTGCCTTGGAGCGACTCCCAGGCCTGGGATGGGGCTTTGGACCAGCACCAAGTCTCTACCCCCACAGATGTTGCTAAGCCGCCAGATATTATGTCAGTTCTCCAAGGCAGGGGCAGGCTGAACCTGAATGATGTGTTTTGCTCATCTGTAGATGTGTTTTGCTCTAATGTAGAGGTAAACTAATGTAATGTTCTGTGGAACAGAAAACAAGCCCCCTATGTGATTCCCAATCACACTTCTGTTTGTCTTTCACCAACATATTTTATTTAAAAATATATACATGTTTAAGATATACCTACAACCAATATAACTTAAACTCCTTCATTGCACAAATGCTAAAATAATAAAGTAGGCTAATAAAAAAACAAAAGCTTTAATTTATATGATTTCAGAATTGTTTTTATTTAAGAATGAACATGCATTCACTTGTTTTATTGTTTCAATCAGTGAATAATACTGTATTATTTGTCATGCCTGAACCTATTTGTCTAGTGTGTTTAATGTAAATATTTTCTGTTTGTTTCTGATGTATATAGGTTGTTAGAGGGAGGCCTGTTCTACTTATACATTATAGATGTCTGCTCTGATCTTTATTGATAACATTTAGATTTTGTGATGACTTGCTTTTGAGTATTTCTTTTTATTTATAATATGCTGGTAATAACTAATCATGTTATCCCATTAGTATAATCGTCAATAATCATCTATTCGTTCAGTCTATAAATTCAATTAGAAATGTTAATTCAGTTAAATCAGTTGTTCAGATATACATGTTATTTAAATTCCCTGACATGGGATGAAAATGCAGATACGTGGTATTATGTTCCTGAGGTCACCGCACATCTATGTTTATTTAAATTCGACTTTTTGACGTTTATAAATGACGCAAAAATACTTTTGTATCTACTTACTTTGTATTTTCCTAAGTCTTGTGTGAATAATTTGAAATATTAGACACATCATTCCAACTACTGATGCTATTACAAATACATAGCCTACTTGATGTTTATGGCAAATATATGAATATGACGTGGTCCCCTTATAATTGATTTAATGAGATTCCTCTGAAACTATTACAACCATGTGCACGTCAGTTCAGCAACCCCAGGAGAGACATATAAGCCCCGCAGTCTTAGGGAAGACATCGGGGCTAATAGGTGAAACTATACAGCTCCGGATGTTGGAGCGATGTAGCCTACTGGAGGTCCCACAAGCAGCAGGCTATATACGAAACCCGGTAGACATTCTCCAGTCTACCGGGACAAAGGGAAATCCTTGTCCCCAGTGACCAACTTCCACGAACTGAGGCATGCCATTTTCCTCATAAAGTTTGGAGTCGTATAACTTAGCTTTGAATATTTACCCTATGCTGGCGTAGGTAGCTGCGGTGTAGGTTGTAGAATTAGAGATTTATCCGCTCTTTTGTGTTGGAAAAGGGGCTTCTTCGATTGCAGTCCGATAGTTTAGAAGGCTGCAGCTCTCCGGTTGAAGTAGCTTGTTCAACTGGATTCTGTTTTCTGACTTGAAATGAAACTTAAGATTGTAGCCAGGTAGGGTGCAATGAAAATTCTGGCAAAATGCCGAGAATTAATGAATATGTGCAATATATATATTTTTTTTTTCTTCATTTTCTGTACAGCACAAAGAAAATACAAATTGTCATACCCGCTAAATATTCTAAATGTTAGAAAACTATCCTTTGTAAACTGCTTTTCTAAAGGCACATTATTCTCCTTTTTTATGCAAAGACTGCAGATGACAAGCATGTGTAATTTATGTGTAAATAGTTTTAGTCATCAAAATGTTATAAGTGGAAGTTGTAAGGTTTTCTGAAAAGTGTAGAAATAATAAAATATAAAGAATAAAGTGTAGAAATATATGAATCAAACGTTTTACCATCTCATTTATAGCCTTCACCTCCTACACTTTTCAGGGTGGAAAGGAATATTATTATTTATTATTTAAACTATTATTAAACTAATGTAGGGAAACACGTAAGGAAATTAATTAGTATAGTTGACCTGGAATGAAGTCCCTGCGTCCAACATTGGTATCTACCATTTATTTTCATATACCCTACTGCGTCTGTTCCCTGTCATGGCACTCTTGCTATTGTTTATGTCATTTGCATCTCTATGAAACTATTTAACAAACTTTTTTTATTTTTTATTTAATGGATGTTAAACTTAAATATTCTATCACAATTATGTTCTGTTCGATTTCATGTTTGGGTCTTGCTGACTAGTTTTTTTTTAAGTTACCTGCTTTACAGTCCGCCAAAACACGCCCAATGTCATAAAGTAAAAATGTTGACAAAATGTGTTCTCAATAACACCGTGTTCAAGACTTTGCGATTCAGACGTTACAGTAATTGTGGCGCAGGTGCGCAGGATCAAATAGCACATAGCCAGAGTTGAGCCTAATTTAACACAAACTAACTTTTGTGACCGAACTGATCACCTCACAAACCACTTTTATGTGCATTGTGTGAACAGTATTCAGAAGATGGATAATGCTTGTAAAGTCTGACAAGACAGCGTTTGTTTTGATGCTACGGTCGTCTGAGAAATTATCATTCAGTCCCTTTAAAAGGCGGAATGAGAGAGAGCGACTTTTGCTTTGTCCTGTCCAAAGTGGCGTCTGCATGTCTGACTGCCGGTTACTGATTTGCAGGCAGTATGTTAAGGCGGCCCATGTAAGTGATTTCCACGGGCTTCCCACTAAAGGAGAACAAATCGCTGACAAAGGAGTTCCTTTCCCATTCAACAGCGTCGTTAGGACAACCAAGAAGTATTCCTCAGATAATAAGTTCTACTTCAAAGCGTTTCTCATTGAAGGGTGACTGCTTCGCTCCTTTTATTAAGTCCCCCCTTTTCACGCCAAAGGAACTATCTCTTTGGTTATTTTTCATCGTGTTTATTTTGCAACATTGTTTCCAAATAGAACGTACAAGAGTATCTCTTGTTTAGGCCCTCGGCCCCTATAAAAGTTCACACACAACGTAGTGGGGACCTGAAGCTTCGTGTGTTTTCTTTTTTCTTTTATTTTTTTTTCTTTTTTTTTCTTCTTCTCTCCTCTCCTGCATTTTTTTCTATCTTCTCTTGCGTCAGTATGTGTGTGAATGTGCGTCTTTCTGGTTGTGTGTGTGTATGTGCGTTAACACTATTGAATCTGAATATTGTTTTCAGGAAACCTTTAAATAAACTGAAGATAATATGCACAGCCACTATGGTATAGGTCTACATCTACTACAGCATACTGACATACATAATGATAGATGCAGCTATATTCTTATTGAAGCACCAATATGTAACTGCAGATTGATACATTTGAAATGCAAAATGTTTTACTTTATAATTTAAATGTGCACAAACCTGGTTTACATTTTATAGGTACATTTGTTTTTAAACGCAACTGCACACTGAACATCTATGTCTGCTGCCTGTATATTTGTGAAAACATGTCAGACATTTCGGGTGAAGGTGCTTCGTGTGCTTTGATTATCGTTCATTTAGTGTCAGTTAGTGGTTTTCTACCAGACATATTCAAATGTGTTAGTCTCACTACCCAATTGCCATAGAAATGCTAACGCACCGTGAAGACTGTCAAAGCGACCAGCCTTCCGATCAGAAGCAACGGCCTTTGAAGTTGTGCACAACCGGCGCTGGTCAATTTTAATTCTATGGACTCGACAGGGAACACTTTGAAAGTGAGATTGTGCGTTTTAATAGAGGAAATAAGAGAGGGACTTGTTTTATACACTCCATACAAGGCCTGGCTTATTGTCAGATATCTTTTATCTTTTATTTTTCCCATGAATGATTCATGCTTCGGCTGCTTTGTGCTGTCCTGCCTTTCAGAGTTAACGCCATCAGGGGCCTGTAAGCCCCCCTCCCCATTAGGGCCGTGATTAGTTTATACCAACCAGTATTGGGGCCGTTAGGCCTATTTGTGTTATAACAACAACAACAAAAACAAAAAGTTTTTCTAAATGTCAAGATATCAATTTATAAGATGTCCTAACGACTAATGGATTCATTTATTTTCACTATGATCAATAACAAATACAATTAAAATTAGGTGAAATATTCTAAAATAACACAGTTAGACCTAACATTGGCTGTTGATTAATCCATATAAAAATGTGTGTGTCCAAAATAGTCACTTATCATATGTATTCATATATATGGAGAGTTGGTATAACTATAAACCATGTCGTAGTGTTGTTTATTATGCTTAAGCAGGATTTTATCATTTAAATTAGATTTTGAATTAGAACATGAAGGGTCAGCACAATATTATCGTTAAATGTTTCAATTTTATCTCACAGCACCGTGCACCTCAATGAGAAAGACAGGTCACTACAAAAGGACATGCAGGGACTTTTCACATTACACAGCCTATTCAAGTATTTTTTTTCTCTCATTTTTTTACTTTTACATAACACAATTAAAAAGCATCCTTAATACATATCACCAAAACTGATATTATTATTCTTTGGTGTCTCTGTGATTCCAGTACAACACTGATAACAGCAAATAAATTACAATGTACAAAACAACAAATTGTGTCATTAAAACTACAACATTCACAATCAACAATGTAATTACATACAAATATTTTAGGGGCTAAGCCTGTCAATGTACACATTTAGTGTCTCAATGGACATATTTGTACTCTTTAACGAGTATTACACTGGTGTATTTTTATTTTATTTTTTTTTTTGCATAAAATATAGTCTTATTAAATAGTTCTTAAATATTACAAAATTGTATCCAAACAAAGGTATGATACAAATCACAGATGTTATATAATTCAGAACTATTAACCTTCAGATATTTGCCTATGAAATATTATTTTGAAGTCCTGTAGGCTTGATAGTTGTACCACATCACAGGGATAGTCCCATCCCAGATACTGTTTTACATGAACTGTTTACACATGACATCATGTGTTTACCTTATGTCCCGATGTTGACACATACTGATAGTAGGCCACTGATTAGTATGAAGAAATGACAATATGTCTTAAGGAGAATGACACTTTAGGAAAGCATCTGCTATTTCAACAACTAAAATACAAATACAAACTTGTATTTCATAACACCAGCACATGTTCCATGAAGATATCAGTTTCCATAAACATATGAGACCTTTCAAATAATAAAGCTTTATTTTTTCTTAATGAATTTATATCCATTATTTCTAACCTTCAAATGCATGACTCCCTTGAAGGGTCCATGGTAAAAGGCAGTTGGTCCTTGTGTTATTTGGCCTGTACAACAACAATGATTAGGTCATCATATGGTTAGCTCAACCTCGTAGTATCACCATTAATATACAAATCTGTGATACGCACTTGGTTTGTTTCCCCATGTACCTTGGCCTGTGAAGGCTTACATTAACCAGAACAATTATAGGGGCTGAAATTAAGAGTCAAAACGCTTTCAGACGAGGTGTCAGAGCATTGTCCTCGGGTCTGAGTGTCTGAAAGAGTCCTCGTCATCAGAATCTGACGTTGGCACATCGCTGGAGGGGGTGTGAAGATGGTTTGGCCCTCCGCTCCCCTGGCAAACATACCACTCATTAAGGTTGGTCACCTGAGGTGAAAGGTTGGCAGAGCGGCTCCTGTGGGAGTCAGAGTTGGGTGAAAGGGGATCTCCGAGAGGGTTCGTGGAGGAAATGTAGGAGGTGTTGGTGGCAGGGGGCGGCGGGGACTTGCAATGCACTTTCATGTGTTTCCGCAGCGAACTCGGGTGCGTGTAAGACTTGTCACAGCCTCGCACTTTGCAGTAGTAGGGCTTGTCGCTGGTGTGAACGTGTGAGTGCTTCTTGCGATCACTGCTGTTGGCAAATTTTCTGTCACAACCATCAAACTCGCATTTGAAGGGCTTCTCTCCTTTAAGAAAAAGAAAAGAGAAAATGTACATTAATTGCATCAAGGCAAAGGGGTGCCTCAACAACTTGCCTTTTACTTAGGCCTACAGTAATTTGAGTTAGTCGCTAATTTGGCCAGCATTCATTAATTGAACATCAGTCTAGCTCAAGTTTATCCATACATGGTCAGCAGAGATGCATACTGTTCTAATGTGTGCTACAATAGCTAATCACATATTATAGGCCTATAATGTGTTAATAATCTCAACATCAATGTTCCAATTATAGGAGTGTAGGCTACATGTAGTAGTCACATATGTATATGGCATATGCCACATTTGGAATGTTGACATCATTCAGTGTTTGTTGACATTCTGACTGGAATATGGCTGCATGTAAATGTAGCATGTTTACTAAACATCTATCTGCCACTTTTCCACACCCACACATGCATGTAGCATGTTTCTGAGTAAACATGACACAGGGCCACTGGTTTACATGTGGGAGAAATTGCTCTAATGACCACAAGGAGCCGTACACGTCCTGAAAATGTTCTCAGTAAGATGTAGCACAGATCACATGCACTATCGGTGTAGGCCTACTGGCATGCCAAATAATCTATCGTTCTATAGAGAAGACTCTACAATTAAACAACGAACACAATTGAACGTGTGCAGAATGTAATGATCATTGTATGGTTTAGTTTTGAAAATAAACATTTATTATATGTTTAATAATTCTGGTTATAAGGGATGGAGGGTCCTCCAAATTTAGTGACATATCAAATAATACAGATTACACAAAAATACATGACAGAATCATAACGATATCTAAGACGTTAAGATAGAAACCAATATGCGCCAAGTGTGTTTACTTTACCACAAAGCCAGTCTGACTAACTAATTGAAATGCGCAATGGCGCGCCGCTGTTGCAATATATAAAATGACATTTTGAAGACTAAAGGACTTGTTCACCGGAGATGTGAAGTGGGTTGACTGAGTGCCTTCTCGTTTACATTCTTTATATTATCGCTGAAGTAGCCTATTGTGATATTTAATTCATATGCTGCCTTAAAGGAACGGAGCTTGCCCTTATTTTTTATACAAAACATGTCTCTTCGATGTAGCATCGTTTTTTATTTCATCTAAATCGTGCGGTAGGTCACGATGTTATAATAGCACATATCAATGTAGAGGCCAAGCACAATTCACAAATCATATGTCGTGGTCCCCTCACTGCTACCATGTGGACGCCTGCATGCACGACATATAAAAAGTTAATAATAATTTACGGAAAGAAATGAAACACGTTAAGTCCGTCGTGCGTGCGTCCGTTAGTATTTGGTCGTGTGTATGTCGTAGATCATGAGAATTATAGGCCTATATCTAAATTGCTCGCTGGTCAGGGAATCTGTGACTTGTAGTCTATTAACACGCATGTTCACACAACTGTATAGACTACTGACCTGTGTGGGTCCGCTTGTGAATCTTCAGGTTCTCCGATCGTGCGAAGACTTTTCCGCAGCCCGGGAACGGGCACGGGAAGGGCTTTTCTCCCGTGTGAACTCGGATGTGATTGATCAGTTTGTACTTTGCTTTAAACGCTTTCCCCTCGCGTGGGCATTCCTCCCAGAAACAGACGTGCGTGCTCTGTTCGGGTCCGCCGACGTGCTCCACCGTGACATGGTTGACCAGCTCATGCATGGTGCTGTAAGTTTTCGAGCATGGCTTTTTGGAAGTTTGCTCCTGGTCGATCCATTTGCAGATTAACTCTTGCTTTATGGGCTGTCGCATGTACCTCAAAAACGCCCCCGCCGCCCCATGAGGAGCAGAAGCGATGTTCACGTTGAGGTTCATGGAGTTGTAGCTGTGTAGAGAGGAGGGTCCATAATGCTCCGGCCTGTGCCCAAAGTGCTCCGGCCTGCCGTAGATGTCCCCCGGTAAGCCCAGGCGCATCTGCCCGTTGAGGGCATGGTGGTGGTGGGCGCCTGGGGACGCCTGGTCGTGAAGTCCAGTGAAAAGTGGATGGGCACCGCTTTCCGCGTGCCCATAAGCACCTGTTGGGGAGATGAACATGCCATGGTGATGTGGGGAGGAGGCGGAACTATGCTGGTCGCCAAGTGCATGCATAGCAGAGGCTGAGAGTTCTCTCCTGAGGATGAAGTCCCTGCTGCTTGAGTAGCCTGAGTGGGGGTGAGCCACGGGGAAACCAACTGTGGTCTGAGCAGAAGTGAACGATGCCGCGGTCTGGGCTTCGGGATGGCTCTGAATGTGCTGAGACGGGCTGAGTTTGAGCGCATTTGTGTGTGCCATGTGCTCTGGTCCAAATGGAGTGAGTGCCACTCCAGGGTCGTTGCCCAGCTCCCCGGGGTGTAGATGGGCATGGTGGGAGAGAGGGTGATGCCCCACTAGCCCCGGGAAGCCTGTCATATTCTGATGAGGAAGGGGTTGAGTCGCTGCCAAATCCGCTAATCTTATCGCCGGATTCCTCTTGCTTAAAGGGGGTTCCATAACTACTCTGTCAAGTCCATTCACACTCACCGCTTTTGTTTTTGTGCACCACGCGCTATCTTAAACATTGAAATATATGTATATAAGGATCTGTGACTTCTGTTGTCCTGCTTCTAACTCTGCTTGCTCCTTTTCCCACTCTGTCCTCAAGCGATTGGCAGAACATACAACAGTTGGAGGACACAGTAGGGAATACAGTTTAGAAATGGCACTGCGGGTATTGGACGGATTTCGGTGACTGGCAGTTAAGAGAACGAAGCGATTGGCTGTCGTTCAGCGCACGGGCTCAGCAGGGTTCCGCCCCCTCACTCTCTTTATCGCTGTTGACTCCAGAAAGTTGTACTCACAAGTTACCAGCAAACGCGTTCCTGCAGCTCACTGTTTACTAATGTCGCTGAATGCAAATGAACGAAATGCAAATACAAATGTAAAAATAAATGTATTGTAATTTTTATTTATTTATTTTTTTTTTTTTTTTTTATAAAATAATAATAAAATAAAAAAGAATAATGAATAGGGCAAATTATGAAAAAGTAAACACTAAAGTATATGGCGTATAGACTCTAAACAAAGTTTCCACAATGCTTTATGCTCAGTAGTTGTAGGCTTATAGGCTTGGCGGTATCATTTCTTATGAGTCTATAAATATTATTAGGCCTATACACTTTATAAATCTAACAACAACAACAACAACAACAACAATATAACAAAGGAAAAAGCAATCGCTGCTCTTAAATAAACTGAACTTTGGTTTCCTGTCTGAAGTTAAATAATTCTGCTGTCAGCAATAAGTCTAAATCTAATTGTATTATGCACAACCAATTTTTAGCCTACAGTATTTCATTTTGTTTTTGCCTTGAGCTATATAGGGTCACAATAAATATAAATAGGCCCATGTTAATTTAAAGCATAGCGTAATAGCTAATTAATGCACAAAGCATAAAGCACAAACCCGTTTTGCAGTATCTTTTGACATAACCTACTGATAAAAACAATTATAGCCTGCTAATATTAAAAATAGACACATTTTACGAAGGTTGCATAGAAAATTAAACCAGCGCTCCCTAACACAGCTTTAAGCTTTCATAATAGAAATTTATATGCCTAGCTATAACTGAAGTGACAACTAAACTGTTAAACTAGACTATGTACTATTTCACTTTTATGTGACGGATAACGCCCCTCGAAGGCTCCTATGTTCACAGCAGGTGTTCTGTCATTGATTTGATATGTCTTAATTCAAAGCACCTTTACAACCCATTGCATTACTATAGTCTACCAGTAGAACAAACTTCTCGTAACTTTTTTAAAATATGGGATGTGCTTATCTTTATTAAACTACATTCTCAGTCCACCGTAACTGTTCGTGTTCAGTCTCATTTCATTTTTCTTTATGACTAAAATATATTTCACATCAAACAAGATCTTTAGCGTTCAGGATAAAGGTTTTCATATTTCATTTATTTAGCTATTCTAAATGTTATCCTTATAATTGTATTGTGATTTATTTTAAGTGTGCTATTTAAAATAAACGCACATATGAATTTTAGTATACTGTTTATTAAAGTTGAATATTTAAAAAGTGAATTGATTTGTCAACTTTATGTTATAGGCTACTTTGCACAATACTTTTTAATAAGTGTTTTAGAACACAGGATTGATATTTATTGTGTGGGCAGGGGTAGCCTATATCTTGCCATATGCACACAAATTAATAATTTAAAACGGATTGAAAAAAAAAGCTATCTAAGCCGAGGCGTTCTTCAATGAATGTGTTGATTTCCTTTGAGTATAGCTTTCATGTTCCCTGTTGCTGTCGTTGTGTCAGGAGAAGGAAGGGGACGTCTTAAACTTCGTCCCCCTTTCCCATTAAAACAAAGGCGCTTTGTCATAAAAAGGGTTATTTTACCAAAAGAGTCAAGGGGGCAACATATGTGGTTTTAACAGGTCATAGGTCAAATATCCATGAAACACAAGGTCGCGGAAAGCACACAAGTAACCTTCTAATGCGTCAACATATTGATAATGTCATATACTAGAAAGGTGAAATAAGGCCTACTTCCTTCACTCTTGGCCTGCATATTAGTCTGCATATGATTTGCCTTTGTTTACAAGCTGGCACTCAGTATTGGGCTGCACGATCCGACTGTTACCTTTAGGCTGTAACCAAAAGTACACGGCAGATTCGACCCCAAATAATATTTCATGGCACACGTTCTCTTAAAATCGTCATGCTATATCTCATTCTGCTCTGCTGCTGCTAAAACCTGTTGAAATAGCTTTGGGGATTTTCATTAAGCTATCCATTTTCTTCTAAGCAGAAGAGAAACCCGCAGCTGTGTGCCTCTGGCCGATTGAGTTTTCTTTCATTTTAATTTTTCGCCCTCTTTTCCTCCCTTTCTCATGAAGGTTTTGTGGGTTTCCAGAGAAATAAAGAACTTCTTATGGAGGTCGGCAGACGTGACTTTGAACTTGGATCAGTTCGTGCGTTTCCTGCGGTGCGGGTTGAAATAGAACTGGAAGAATGGCATAACGCTCCGGCGGCCCCGCTTTTGAGGCGAGAGACACTGCATTTCTAAAGTTTTTATACGTTCTCGTCGCCCTCCAATTATTTGTTACTTAGAGCACCGGAGGGCCGAGGCAGACAAGAGGAGGTTTGTTGTGTGTTGGAACGGGAGCGCATGCAGGAGCCGATAAGTGTAAGTAAACTTCACTTTACACGACCATTTGAATCGACAGCTGTAGTTTGCAGGTTTGTAGCCCAATTTGTTCGTATCAACATATATGATTTGGGTGGACGTTTGCCAGTAATCAGACAAATAATTGCTTTGCGTGTACATTTCGGACGCAATAGTGTCGACTTAGATAGAGGCCCGTTTAGGAGCTTGGTAGGGAAATAACTGTAATGAAATATATTCATGAAAAGTATCCACTCAGTCGTCCGCAGGATACAATTGTCTTCGTATTTAGAAAAAGAAAAGAAAAGGAAAAAACAACACTAAATCTAGACTGCAGGCTTTTATAGCATTTCCTATGACAGCTCAGAAATGTCAACTCAAGGCGCATATGCAATATACGTGTTGGGCTATGGGTGACATGACATATGCCATATCAGATTCAAACAAAACCTTGTGTCCATTGCGGAAGCCCACAACCACAATATAGTCCCATGGACGAATGTTCTTTTGCGGCCATGGTTTTAGCTGCATACAGGGACCACTTGGTTGCATTAAGAAAATAGGCTGTCTATGCACATAGTTATGATAGAACACGTTATAATAATATTAAGCAAATAGGCTAGTCCTTTTCCATTAAATATTTCATATTTGGACAATATGGTTGTTAGGCTTCAGGAAAGTATATGTTGTATTAAGTTTAAATATGTATGCGCGGGTACTGTAATAGCATATGGCTACTACTATTTTGTAAACTTTATTTTTAAAGTTAAAATGAGCAATTTGGTGTTTTTCATTTTGAATAGACAGTGTATGAACATGTTTTAACATGGACCTCATATGTCATAGAGCTGTTCATGTATTTTTATATTTGTAGTGTTATGGTCTTAAATGCTTGAATAAATTAAATACTGGCACGTAGGCTATGGGCATATATGGTGATGAGGAGTGCATTTAGGTGATGTTTATGCGTGGGGGCCGTTTGCACGGGCTATTTACAGGTCAACGTGTTTGCATAATTGCTCATGTTTTTAAAAGCAGATCCATGTAGATTAACGCAACTCACTTTTAGAATGTTACATGTTTTTTTAGAAACCCTAAACAGATAATTAAACGTTTTCTTTACCAACTTTCCTTGGATTTTATCTTAAAACGTGTTCTTCAAACGTTTGCATTGTTTAGAGCCTATACCTTGACTCGTTACTAAAAAAAAAATCTGTTTTCTCGTCTCTCTCTCGCTCTCTCTCTCTCTCTCTCTCTCCCTCTCTTTCTCTCTCTCTCTCTTATGTAGCCCATACTCCAAAAAATCTGCTCTCTAAAAAGTAGGCGGTAATTATTTGTGGAAAATGGCGATCAGCTATTAGTCGCCAAAGCGGTACGTGCTATTGGAGGGGCGCCTGGGATTGATGAGACGCAAGGACCAATGAGACTGCTTGGAATGAATGAACAGGCTCCAGTTAAAGGGGGCGTAAGGGGAGGTAGTGCCAGTCTACGGAGAAAGAGGGACCCTCCGCGATAAACACAGGCAAGCGAGAGAAATAAACATACCAATCGGAACAACAATTCTGAGACGCTTAACCAACCTTCTTCTGTATATGCAAAGGACGAGTAAGATCATTATTCGATTTTCGAATGTATTTTAAATCAGACAGCTGTCATAGTTTGAAGAAGAAAAACCAGAGGAAACTCTTCACTCTTTTTCATTTGGGATTTTTGAGTCACAAGTTAACTAGAACTGAATTCGGCCGTTGATTCTATGCAAGCTTTTTTCCTCATAAGCGGATCGTCTTTTTACATTCCGTCTAATATGATGTATTCAAGGTTGGAGGTCGACTCAGTGCTCTCCGTAAATATTTGAATTTTCTTTTTCCCCTTTTTTTGTACATTCGTCGCTGTAGTTAATCTAAACCCGTGCTGATATTAACTGTAAAACCTCTCTGAAATAATGTTACTGGATGCTGGCCACCAGTTTCCTGGACTGGGGGTGGGCTCATTTTCCAGGCATCACTCAGCAAGCGAGATGCAGGAGAGAGACTTGAGTTTGGCACAAAATAGCTTTGTAGACTCGGCACATATGGGTGCTTTTAAGCTAAACCACGACATTTCCCCGGGACAGAGCTCTGCCTTCACCACCCAAGCGCCAGGCTACCCCGCTGCAGCCCTGGGAGCTCACGCCGCTCATGTCACGTCGTATGCAAGCTCTCCTTTCAACTCCACCAGGGACTTTCTCTTTCGCAGCCGTGGCTTCGGAGAATCCTCTCCGGCCAGTGGCCAGCACGCTATTTTTGGCCCCGCGGCTGCATCACTGCATCACTCCCATTCAGACAGTCAAGGCCACATCCTCTTCCCCGGGATCCACGAACAGCATGCGTCGCACGGATCTCCCAACGTTCTCAACAGCCAAATGCGGCTTGGACTACCGGGAGAAGTTTTCGGGCGCTCCGACCAGTACCACCAGGTGTCCAGCCCAAGGACCGACCCGTACTCGGCCGCACAGCTCCACAACCAGTACGGCTCGATGAATATGAACATGGGGATGAATATGGCAGCACATCATCATCCTGGAGCATTTTTCCGCTACATGAGGCAGCAGTGCATCAAACAGGAGCTCATCTGCAAATGGATCGATCCAGAACAGCTCAGCAACCCCAAGAAGTGCTGCAACAAAACTTTCAGCACCATGCACGAGCTTGTCACGCACGTCTCCGTAGAGCATGTCGGGGGACCCGAGCAGAGTAACCACGTCTGCTTCTGGGAGGAGTGCTCCAGAGAGAGCAAACCGTTCAAAGCGAAATACAAACTGGTGAACCACATTCGGGTGCACACCGGGGAGAAACCGTTTCCATGCCCGTTCCCTGGCTGTGGGAAGGTCTTCGCGCGATCGGAAAACTTGAAGATTCACAAGAGAACACATACAGGTAAATGCTATAATTTTCTGTGTTTTATTATTGTATTTTTTGTGTCTGTATAAATATATTTAAAATAATCGGCCTATACGTTTTTCGTTACAATAAAAGGCAGTGAATAGGTTAGAGAGGCATTTTTTATTGTTTTAAAAATGCATGCCATGTCAAGACAGACTGACTGTAAATCTTATTATCTCAGGCTATTTTAAGATGCTAAAGTAGACATTCGCACTGTCAAAGTAGATTTAAGACAGCATGCATGAAATAAATACTCTATCTAGGTTACTATAAGGCGCTTCCGATAACTAAACGTTTGTGGTTATTTTTCGGGCAGTGCAATGTTTCGCAAAAGTTAAATAAAATAAGTAACACAATCTGTCGAGAGTCTGTGCCTGGTAAACTTTAAAATGGGTCAAATGCAATAGGAGGTCTCTGAGCTTGAAGCGCGTCGCGAGTTAGCCTCGTAGTAAAATCCCATCAATTGGTTTAATGTTTATGAGAGACTGCGCTTGTACAATCACGCCTCTCCCCATCTAAATCTATTAACTATTCTGTCCGTTGAGAAATACTATATTTATTTATATAGTTATATGTATAACGTTTTTGTTGTTTTGTTTATTTTATCTTGTGTATAATGTGATTCGTGTGGCATGCTTTCTTTTACAACAGCGATGCGGTTTAAGCGCTATACGACCTGTTTTCCTATGCAAACCTTTGATAGTAGTCTATAGGGCGCTAGACTATTGACCATGATTTTCACATTTTGAGTAGTTTCAGAAGGAATTCGTTGTGGTACGTTTCCCCGAAAACGGGCAGGTGCTAACTTGATTTGTATTGTTTCTCAGCAAATGGTGCGCCTTCTGTGGGCCTATGAGAACAGCCCTGTCCCCCTCTCTCCCCACAAATCTGTAAGATAGGCGTAATTTAGGCTATACAAAATACGAATAAACACTATCTATTTCATTGTTGGTCAGTTATCGTATGTCTTCTCCAAATTCTATCGTTTAAGATAACGTTATATCTGTTGTAGGCTATTAACAAGAGCGCATTCGTTTCAATGTGAATGCACATAATAACACATGGGCCTATACTATTCCGACATAATGCACATTAATGTGTTTTACCAGATGTATGTTTTGGCTAATAATATAGGCTTCTGTAACATGTGGCTTGTGAACTTTTTTTTCCTCGTTTTTTCCGCAGGAGAGAAACCGTTCCAGTGCGAGTTTGAGGGCTGCGACCGAAGGTTTGCAAACAGCAGTGACCGAAAGAAACACATGCACGTTCACACGTCGGACAAGCCGTATCTTTGCAAGATGTGTGACAAATCCTACACCCACCCCAGTTCTCTACGAAAACATATGAAGGTAAATATCCCCTTTGTGTTTCATTGTGGTACAATACATTACAATCATATACTGTATGATCTGTGTTTTGTATATGGGTCTTCTGTTTATATGTACATACCCTATACATATTTAACTATTGTAATATGCTTTGTCAATAGTGTCCACAGCCATGTAAACTATTACACTACACCGTACCTACAATAGGTAGCCTACTTACGGTATATTGTAATAGTCTATACGTATTTATCCAGCTCCTTACAAGCAGGCCTACTAATTTATATTCAGGTTCATGAAGCCACTCCGTCTGCGTCTGACTCGTCACCCGCGGCCAGCTCTGGCTACGAGTCGTCCACGCCCCCCGGCTTAGTGTCCCCAGCCACCGACACGCAAAGCAACACCAACCTGTCCCCGGGCTCAGCTGTGCACAACACCACCAGCCACAGTGGCCTGTCCTCCAATTTCAGTGAATGGTATGTTTAGGACAAATCTGACACGAACTGACACACACAATCCGTTCACAGCACTGGGTACAGGATATCGGGACACACGTGTGCACAGGAGGCACACAGGCATTTCTTTCTTTCGGTCTTTTATTTTTTATTTTTTGCAAAGCATTTTAATTCACCAGGGAAGATGGCAAATGCCACCAGAGGAAACATGTATATAGTCAATGTTTATTCGATATTGTAAATAATTAAAAAATCCCCTCTTTCCCATTGGTTGTGATAGCATTTGTCAGTCTTTGTGTATAGGTGTTCCTTCAATGGTAGCTATTTCTCTAACTGGACTTTTAGTGCACATACTACAATACATTTTACTATAATATTGAATATTGTGCGCATAAGGCAAATTGATTGTACTATACTAAACATCTGGAAAGAGTGCCAAAGTTAACATTTAACTCAAACAGACCACAATATTTTGCTTGTGAATGTATATTTTACTTTGCTGGGCTTAACTTGTGATGTTTTGTGCTTTGCAAGTTTGAATTGTGAAATACTATCTGGAAGATTGTGAGGAAAATAAACGTTGTGCCGTTAGATTTTCTGTAACTACCCTCTTCCTTTTGTAAATATCAACTGCCATATTTATCAATTTGTAATTAAATTATGGTATTAACTTGATACAGATGAAACAATATTTATAAAGAATGTTTCTTTACTATAAATATGTACAATTACGAACTAAGATTGGGCAGTTGTTTTGTTATGTGTTTTTGTTCAAAGTTTAAAAAGGTGTTTCCTTCCTTATTGTGATAAGAATTTTACTGCAAACAAATATAATAAAACGTGTTGCAAGTGCTAAATATTTCGTTTGCAATTTCTGAATTCAATTGAGCAAGACCCTAACACGTAGGTATTAGCCTAACATGGAATTTTGTAATCAGAAAATAGTCTGTATGAAGTCTTAGATTATTGTTGTATTATTTAATCAATCTTCAATATTTTTTATAGTCAGTTTTTGGTATAAAATATATACATGTTTTTTAAGGGCAACAACATTTTCTTGCCATTCACTTGCCAAATAGTCCGCTGTTTACTCACTCGCATGCCTAAAGATGGGTATGCCATTAGTAAGGATAGGCCTATCGTTAGAGTATGAAGCGTTTAATCATGCCCAAAGCAACTCGTTTTGCTATATTGTGCGTAAACCAAATTGTTGCGGACATATATGCAGGTAAATAATGTTTCCATCCAAAAGTGTTCAACTCATAATTCTACTAATTTGAAAATAGATGCCTCTGTATTCTAAAATGCAACTCCTCCCCCACCACACTTGATAATAGAAGACATGGCGCCCAACGGCCGTGAACTTGAACATGACTCGGTTTTGTCTTGTAAGCATTGGCAGTGCAATTCTACTCATTCCAGTAGTTTTTTTTTTACTTATTTTGTGTTTGTTGGAGGAAAATGTGGAAGTTAATATGACTGGCCTGTAGCCTACTATAGGAAAAAGACCGAGTCAACTGTGATTGTTGCCGAGGTATGGATTAGGCATAAACTAGTGGAGTACGTCCAGGCAGAATGTTAAACTGGTCCTAAACAGGGCAAATTTGCATTTCTGTCTATGGATATAATAAAGTTGCCCCTATGCAGGCCGACGCAGGCCTATTTGAAATCACTCCCTAATGGCCATTTTGTGTACTGCGGAGGGATAGGTGGGTTGGTTGGTTGGTCGTGAGTTGGCTTGTGACCTCCCTGGCGGAGGAAGATCTGACCTGTGGGGAGTAGAAAAGGTCAGGCCCATGCAGCGCGTTGATGCCGGTTTCAAGACATGCTGATGTGATATTGATCTGCGGGGAAGGAAGGGCTTTTAGAAAATGTTCTGGAATGAGACGAGTAAACGTCCTCACTGGGCCTATATTAATTAATTCACTCTATCGTTTGCACTTGTTGGCCAGCAGTTAGCCTTCAAAGTTAAACTAATGCATTTTATTTAAAAACACGAAGTCATGTTATGCAGTTTTTTATTTAAATAGAAAACAATTAATAAATCCATATATGCCTAAATATAATAATGAACCCACCTGTGTGTGTGTGTGTGTGTATGTGTCAATTGATGTACACAGAGATATAGGGTTCAGGGTGAAGTTACCTTTAACCATACTTCCCAGTCACACGCACACACAAAAATACATTGTCTGCCCCCCCCCCCCTCCAATTTTTTTAGTTTTTTCTCTTTTTTTCTTCTTTTTTTCTTGTTTTTTTCTTCTTCTTACCCCCCATTTTAAATCAATCTATCTCACACCCACTTACTGTACATGAAAGTACTTCCCCCATAATAAGAACATTCCTCTTTCCATTAATACTGTTATACATTTAAAGTGTTGTCATGACAAATGTCAAAACTATACTTATTATAGCCTGTATGGTCTTTTTGCAGTCTGTACATTTAATAAAACGTTTATTTTAAATGCATATCATTTTGAACCATTAGCAGCCTATTGGTAAATATTCATATTCGTTTATTTGTTTAATATTTTTTACAGTCTAAAATTAGAAATTTTCTGGATCTAATAAAACAGCCAAATGTCTTTCACTGAGGCATAATATATTACAGTGACAAAGGCTATTTAAGTCTAATAAAATATTTTTCTAGCCTTATACATTTTTTGAAAGGCCCAATTATGTTGAATTATATATATTCCCATATACCAGGGTTGCTGTAAAGAGGCCTATAAGAATTTATCAACATTTAATATAAATGGGAGATCTATTAATTGTGGAATAAACTCAAGTAGGCCTAATTCGTGAAATATCTTTATAGAAAATATTAAGTTTAGTCTAGCAACGAGACAAGGTTATGCAAATAGTCCTTACCTTTTTATAGTTTTATAAGTATTTTATAGTTTAACAAATCTAATCAAATGTGTCAATTGATATAATCCAATCCAGTGAAAATAGTTCCTTGCTATTTTATATGTAATCTGTTAAGGATAATATACTATAGCAGTAGACTTACCCTTAGCAAAATTGGTGATAAAAATAATAATACACACGTGTAATTACACATATAGTCACAATAATACATAATATTCAAAGTAAAACAGACTTTGTCAAACTGACTTGTGTTTTATGAACACATGGGGTTAGCATTAACAGTAGACTTACATTGAATTATGATATGCTAAATACATATCATATTCATACATTAATCATATTCATCTTTCTTTCTTTCTTTCTTTCTTTCTTTCTTTCTTTCTTTCTTTCTTGCCTTCTTCCTATCTCCCTCTGGCCTGCGATCTGTTTGTATGGGAGCCTGTACAGTCCGTCTCCCTGTGTAATGCAGCCCCTGTGGCCTTTCAAGTGAGCGGAGAGGCCGCAGTTCTCACACAGATGAATGTGTTTCAGTGAAAGAGCCAGATTGGCTGTCACTTCTCCTGGCACGGAAGAGAAACAAACAAAACCCCTACTTCACTGAGGAAACGGGCACAGGCACCTCCCCTCAGACACAAACACCAAAGAGTCAGGGGCCAGAAATAGCCTCAAATGTAGTGTGTATATAATAATATCATACACTTTATTCATACAACATTTATTTCTTACACAGTGCAATACAGTATAAATAAATATATTTACGACTGAAAAGAAGTAAAGACATTTTTGAATTTGAATTAGAGTTAGAATTATTTTTTAAAGACATTTGATATAAAGCTTTTTGAAAGTGTACGTAGAGTGTAGTCCGTAGTTGTCATTTTCTGACTGTATATAGGGTGAGATACTGAGATACTGTCTGGTTAAGACAACAAGGGCTGCAACAGTCAACATGACGCAAGCTATCCACATACATAAATTCCTCCAAGATAATAAAGAAAGCTGATTTAAATAAATACAAATCCCATCTGTTTGAAATATATTGTTTCTTGCAGAAAGCTTGACATGCATGGTCTTTAGCGACAAGTGGACAGGTGCTGTGTAAATGGAGTGTCCCAGGTCGACTAGGGTGAGGTGATTGTTGTGGGTTTTTAAAGAAAGAAAAAATATGTCAAATATAATTCAGCCTATCCCTCGCAAAGCTCAGCGTTCTCCCTGCTGGGTATCTGCAGCGTCAGGGCGTCCATACAACACATTGCCAATTATGCTTATTTGCCACGATGGGGGATGTGCTTTGAGGTGTTTTCGAGGCTTTATTTTTCTACTCTACCATAAGTCCTTCAGGCCAGGCATTCTGAGAGACTGGGGTACCTGTGGGCAGGCCTGAGAAACCACCAAGCTTGCCGTGGCTTCTGTCTGAATTGTTGTTGTGCTTTTTGTTTTGTTTTGTTTAATTCTCGGGGGGGGGGGGGGGGGGGGGGGGGGGGGGGGGGGGGGGGGGGGGGGGGGGGGGGGGGGGGGGGGGGGGGG
>JAODUH010000014.1:902320-915998 GCA_027564835.1 Typhlichthys subterraneus | reverse complement strand
ATACACAGGTTTATATGCATGTGTGTCATTGTGTGTGTGTGTGTGTGTGTGTATATATATATACTGTATTAGTGTGCATGTCTGTGTGTGTGTGTGTGTGTGTACTACCGTGTATCGGAGGCAGCAGCTCTGTTATGCTAGCTAGCTGAGCTGACAGCCCCCCACCCCCCCACCCCCCCTATGTTGGGCCTGGCAGATGTAGAGGTGTCACCACGTTGATTAATTGTTTACGGTCACCTGTCGGCGTGACTGCCTGTCTGCCGTGTCGCCCGAGTGCCGCGGGGATTTGTGTGTGTGTGTGGAGGGGGGGAGGGGGGGATGGGGGGGGGACTGAGAGGTGAGGGGAGGAGGGGGAGGGGGGGGTCTACAGAGGGGCCAGCGCCGGTGTAAATGATGCCACGGAGCCGCTCTCCTCAGCCGTGTCTGTCTGAACAGCGGTGTTGTCGTGTCAAACACGCATCACACACGTCCAGCCAGGGCCTGCAGACACTCCATCGCCACGGAGACTGAGAGAGAGAGAGAGAGAGAGAGAGAGAGAGAGAGAGAGAGATTGATTTTAAAAGAATAATTTTGCCGACATTAATGTGATGTGAAGTTGGTTTGAGCATAGACATTCTAGTTTGTGTCTATTACTAATAAACATCGCTAGCGTCTATGATGCCGTGCAAAGACGGTGATTAATTTTTAACCAATTCTGCCGGCGACAGGGGGCCTTCCAAATGGCACAAATAATCAAGATAGATTCATTGTACAAATTAATTTAGACATAATATTTCCCTCGTCTTTTCTTGTGCCGTTTCTGAGTCACAGCGTTTCACAGGCGTGACATGAGAAGGCTTGACTGTGCTTTTCAGTACAGTGGAAGACCGGCGTCATGGCGCGTGATAGACTCACTGGACCTCGGCATCATCTCCTATTCAGTTTGAATGGCTTTTGATTTAGCCGATATTATCCATTACTTACTTATTCATAGGCCACTAGGTTTTTCTTTCCTCCCATCCATTCAAATCAATATTGCAGAACCCAGTTGTGAGTGTGAATTGGGGTTTTCTTCAAAGTGGTGATTCTTCCACCATCTGTGCCCCTCTCTCTCACTCTCTCTCTCTCTCTCTCTCCCTCTCTCTCTCTCTCTCTCTCTCCCTCTCTCTCCCTCTCTCTCTCTCTCTCCCTATCTCTCTCTCTCTACCTCCGCTTGTCTTTGCACATTTTAAACCCGCCCTTAGTAACAAGCCACGGAGCACCAATCTGTGCCGTGATTCGGCCAAACCCGGCTGCCTGCCGACTGGGAAGGAACATCATCACAACTATTCTTTGTTGCCATGGAAATAGAGACCTCAAAAACTTAATATTTTTCATGTGTTTTTTTTTTTTTTTTTTTGAGACTGCTTGCCTTTTGGTTGGTTGGTAGAGTAGTAGGACTGTGATCTGTTCCTTCTACACACTTCTCTCTGTGTGTGTGTGTGTGTGTGTGTGTGTGTGTATGGCATTAAGTGTGTGCATGTATTTACCTCAGGTCTCTATGGGTTAATTATTTGGTGGCCTCTGAAATACTATTCTTTCCTCCCAGTGTATAAAGTCTGTGTGTGTTTGTGTGTGTGTGTGTGTGTGTGTGTGTGTGTGAGTGCTTACGAGTGCACATATGTATAGTTGACGTGTGTGTGTGTATGTGCATTGCTTCCACAGGAGCATGTGGTAGAGGATGCAGAGCCCGAATGAATTAAGTCTCTATAATGGTTTCAATGGGAGCGGTGGTACATACTCGCTGGATGAATGAAATCTCCCTCTGTTATTACTTTTTATTTATTCATGAATGATTATTTTTATAATTTGTTTGTTTTATTTTTTTGTTGGGTCAACCCGCCACAATGTGTGTGATCGCTCATTGAGCGCAAAGCAAACGCTTCTGTACTTCTGCTTTTGACTTTGAGACACCTAGAGGACACCATGAGCAGCTATCACGCTAATTCTTGATGTCTTTGCGAAGCAGTACTAGCAATATCATTACTGGTAATATAGCAGTAAATACTAGCAGCAGTAATACATCAGTAGTAATATAGCAGAAATACTAGTAGCAGTAATATATCAGCAGTAATATAGCAGAAATACTAACAGCAGTAATATATCAGTAGTAATATAGCAGACATACTAGCAGTAGTAATATAGCAGTAGTAATATAGCAGAAATACTAGCAGCAGTAATATATCAGTAGTAATATAGCAGACATACTAGCAGCAGTAATATATCAGTAGTAATATAGCAGAAATACTAGCAGCAGTAATATATAAGTAGTAATATATCAGACATACTAGCAGTAGTAATAGCAGTAAATACTTAACCTGACAAGACCAGATATCTGTGTGTTAGACACATCCATCTGGGAAGCCGTCCATTGAAATGGATTCAAGAAGAAAGGTGCTTCAACAAAATACTTTGCATGTGATTGGACGAACCTGTGAATCAGCAGTCTGTTGTTATCCACTCTTGCAGTATAAAGTCGGGAGAAGAGTGGAAACATATTATCCATTGAGAAAAGCCTTTGCTTTTCTAATAAATTATAATTAAACCGATGCTATATTGTATTACTTCTAGTTCCACAAATCTGTCAAGCAGCCTTATTTAATATACCATAACCATTTACCTGCATGTACACTGACTTACAGTAGTTAGTTAAAGGTATAGTCAGTAATTCTGGATAAAGCTTGTTGATATTTGAACTATAACAAAACAAAGACACCTGTCCCTTCAATGCCATGGTGCACTCTCAGAAGAAATACCCCACACATGGGCAAAACATTGTGACTAGGATATTGTGGTGGGTGTGGTATGCACCATTTTGTTTGTGTTGCGATTAATAGAGCCAGGGACGTAGAAACACTGGATTATTTTATCAGTATGCAGATGGAATGGGCAGCTAGCAAGCTGCGCGTAAATATATACTTAATCTGACTGAAGTGTAAAGTGCTTTTAATAAATATAGTATTACCGGAGAGCTCAGCCAATCAGCCAAGGAAAGAAAAAGTCAGTAGGAAGGGGCTTTCAAGGGGCTTCTACACCTTTGTGTCTTGCTGACTGTACCTTCAAGTGGACAATGTTTGAGAACACACAACAGCTTTTCTGTTCTGATACAAACAGTTGTTTGTATTGCTGATTGGTAAAAGGCTGTCCAGTAGTTTAAAAATGTACGAATGCAAACCATTGGTAATAGCGCTTGTCCAAACCCTGTTCACAAAGAGATGTTTTGTTCTGGTTACACCAGGCTACCACCAAGCAGAGGCTGCACCAATGTAAACTTCTCAGAAAGTATTTTATAGTATTTTTTAAACTACAAAATGCAAAATTATAAAGTATTTTGATACAAAATATGAAAGAATTGTCTACAACCCTTTCAAATACAAATGACAAAATACAATTTTGTATTTCAAATATGTATTTCAAATACATGTATCATAAATACTGCTCATACCTGTCAGTTGAGACCACTTTTTATCTTTCCTTCTCCACCAGCCTCCTTTCTCTTCATTTAAAGAAGAATAATCTATAGACCGCTTGATCCTTGGAAGAGGAACCGTTGAAGTAGCCTACGGTACGAATGGCAGTGCTAAGACCACTCCATTATTCACAGCGGGATAGAAGAGAGCATTATGAACATTTCTATTTATAGTTATTCTGTATGACTATATTGTATGCTGCGTTGGCCGTCTTGTTGATAACTGTGTTACCGTTAGCTAATATATAGCTTATTGTACTTGCATAGCTAATTTAGCCTAGAAAAATGCTTTTTAGCCTGTCTTAATTAAAAGGTGAACAAACTTCACAATTTCACATTTTTTATTGTTAACGATATTAAATTTGATTACGTTTGATTAGCATCTGGTATCAATTAAACACACAGAAGTATATCACTTATTTGATAATGCATGACGCTGCTCTGCAAATTTAAACTCCAAGTCACCTACTGCGAGCGGAGCTAGTGCCACTTTGAGAGTTGTCGTAATTGTTGTAGTAATATAGCAGTAAATACTAGCAGTAATAATATAGCAGTAAATACTAGCAGCAATAATATAGCAGTAAATGCAAGCAGTAGTATTATAGCAGTAAATACTCTCAGTATTAATGTAGCAGTAGTGGAAATAGGTTATTTTAAGTACCTGGAATCCCCCCCCCCTCCCACCCCTGAAAACTACACTGGGAGAATACCAATGGAGGGAGGGGGAGGGAGAGAGAGAGAGAGAGAGAGAGAGAATGTTACAGGCATATCAGAAACCTGTGTCATATCTCAATCAGGTGGGTTTCAGAGAAAGCCTATTTGAAGTGAACGCTATTCCTGTGAACCTTGCAGAAGGTGGGGAACAGCGGAGGTGAGCGATCACGGTGGCGCCGACGCAACTGTGCCACGGTTACCACCAATGCTCTAGCACTAATTCACAGGACGGAGGGGGATAAAGCATCACTGAGATGCCTCCCCATCTTTCCTAAATACCGCTGCAAAAACAACAACAACAACAAACGTGGATTCAAAAGAGGCACGCCTGTTTTAGAGTTGGGGATGGGACAGTCAAGCGGCATGTAATTGAACCATTACTATGATACCGCGGCGTGTTTTTGCTCCTGTTTGAAGGAGGTTAAATTAAACATTGTAATACATTCTGAACCCTGGACTGAATAACTTGCCAATAACAAATATATTGCCAATGCCTTACAACAGAGGCCTGTGGTAAACCATGTATATTTTGTGGCTTCTATACTACATATCAATGCTAATGTAATTCTGATGGAGATGAAGTCACTGAGGGATGATTACTGTTGCTTTCAAATGGGGAGCTATGGCAGCCATTTAGATCATCGGAAAGTTGCGCCGTGACTAAGAATTCTGTGGGCGTGCTTTACATGATATGGATTGTCATTTCAAGACTAGATGTTCCTCAACAATGCAACACAACACAAACGTATCGCACAGCATGTAACCACTTTGGCAGATTAATAATGTGATAAAACCACACTAATATTTTCACTTTTCCACACAGGAACGCATCTAAAAAAGACTCTAAATGATATTCAATATATACATTCAATCAACAGCGATCAGCAGAATTAAGTAAACACCTAATTGCTTGCTTCTCTGCATGTTTGTTTGTGGTTGTGTGTGTTATCTCTTGTATCTCGTGTATCTACTTGTAATCAAGACCCCACATCCAGCTCCAAAGTGACTGGATGTGGGAGATAAGGCGGGCAAATGCCAATGGATGCATGTGTGTGCCGGCCCTTTTGTACTGCAAAGGAGGGAGAGAGAGAGAGAGAGAGAGGGGGAGAGAGAGGGACAGAGAGAGAGAGAGGAGGTGAAGAGCTGATTTAGCTTGAACCTCAGAGGGGCTGGCTAACCCCCTGCTCCTTTCTGGAAATGGAGATGTTATTACATTAGCAGCTAAAAGGGTTTATTCACAGTTAGTGCAGTTTAGGCATGCAAATGGGGGCTTTGAGTGTGGTGCGTTGCCTGGAGGTGTAGGACAGAAAGCACGGGAGATTTGCAAGGATTAGTTCCACAGGTTCCTTTTATTATGGAAAGGACCCATTCAGAATGTAAGGGGGAGGAAAGGTGAGCATAAGGGAAAGGAAGGGAGAGAGGCTCTGAGGGAATTTAGCAGGGGTGGGTTTATGCCAGTGTATGTGTGTGTGTGTGTGTGTGTCTTTTCCTTCAATGCAGCAGCTCAGCAGTGAACTATAAGAGTGATTTTTGACACATGGGATCTCACTCTGCTGATGTTGTACACACACACACTCACACACATTGTGCGCTCTTTCTCCAGCTGCTGAAACAGTTGGTAAACACTATATAACCCTTCTGTTGTATCGTTGATGTGTGTATGTGTTTGTGTGTGCATGCGTGTGCGTGCGTGTGTGTGCGTGTGCGTGTGTGTGTTCTCCCCCAACATACAGTTTATGAGGATGATGTACATGTTCTGGAACACAGTGCTCAGCGCCAATTGAAATCACTCATGAAGCAGGTGTGCGTGTGTGTGCGCGTGTGTGTGCGTGTGTGTGCCATCTGATATACTTGAGTGGTAGGGTTAAAGCCTTCATTATCTCGGCACGCGGTGTCACCTTCACTGGACCTCACACACACACACACACACACACAGATCCATGTGCGTCTGCAAGCACATAAACACCCAATGTTCTCACACATGATACACACAAAGTGCTGGACGCACACGCACGCACACGTGCACGCGCACCGCTCAAACCATGGGAGATGAGAGTGAGAGATGGAGGGACTGGTCAGGGAGAGGCAGAATTAATGGCTCATAGGAAACCAAGGTCAGGCTGGTTGATTGGTCAAGGTGACGATCCTGTCAGAGACACAGGGACACACACACACACGCACATAGAGACACACACATGCACACATGCACACACAGACACACACACACGCACACAGACGCACACGCACAAATAAGCACACACACGTAGAAACACACACACACACTTTTATTTGTTTGTTTTGTTTTTTTGCCAAATTTAGCGAATGTCTTCTCACGGCCCACTAGTTGCCCCTTCTGAGTGTGTTTCTTCACAGTCCTTGCTACATAAATATGAACACAAACAAAGTGGTGCAGACCGCACCACACAACACTATCCCAGTCATGGCAATGTGTGTTCAATGTGGGGGGGCGGAGCTTGAGCCAGAGAGCACCCTATGGCATTGAGGGGGTGAAGTGTTTTCCTTTTGACCTAGTTCAAATATCAGCACTCTTTCTCCAGAATGCCTGACTCCACCTTTAAATAAAAAACTATTCAAATCTTCAACATAAACATCCAAAGCCTCTGTCCAAGTCACCGGTGGTGGAGTGAGTGAGCGTGTGTGGGTCCCCACGTGCCTGCGTGCGTGCAGGGTCAATCTGCGGGTCTTTCACAAGATAAGTAGGTGCACAAGGACCCTTGAGATGAAGTGCCTTGTTTAAACGAGAGGGGACGGGAGAAAAGAAAGCGTTAAAGCCGCTGAATGGAAGCGCTCCTCTTTCTGCTGTCCGACAGCTCTATCAGTCACCCCTTCATTCTGCCGCACAACGCCGCTCTAATTGTCTGCTTTGGCCTGCTGTAGTACTTCTGCTGTAAGCTGCCATTAAGCGTGAGAGTGCCCACACAATTGTTGGCAGGGGACAAAAGCTCTGCACAAAGTCCTGTGATTGGCTAGTGAATCACACACTCTCACGCACACACACATGCTTGCACACACACGCGCACACATGCTCACGCACACACGCTTACACACACGCTCACACACTCACATGCACACACTTCTTATTCTTCCATCATAGTTGATGATGATTACGGCACGTCTCATTTTGTTTGGTTGTGGCGAGTGTGCAGATGGCTGGAGGACAAAAACAACAAACATTAACTGAGCCTGGATGTCACTGTGGCACAATGGACAGGCCAGGGAGGATAGAGATATCTTCCAGGGAGGATGGAGATATATTCCAGGGAGGATGGCAGTATCTTCCAGGGAGGATGGAGATATCTTCCAGGGAGGATGGAGATATCTTCCAGGGAGGATGGCAGTATTTTCCAGGGAGGATGGAGGTATCTTCCAGGGAGGATGGAGGTATCTTCCAGGGAGGATGGCAGTATCTTCCAGGGAGGATGGAGGTATTTTCCAGGGAGGATGGAGATATCTTCCAGGGAGGATGGCAGTATCTTCCAGGGAGGATGGAGATATCTTCTAGGGAGGATGGCAGTATCTTTCAGGGAGGATGGAGGTATTTTCCAGGGAGGATGGAGATATCTTCCAGGGAGGATGGAGATATCTTACAGGGAGGATGGAGATATATTCCAGGGAAGATGGAGGTATCTTCCAGGGAGGATGGAGATATCTTCCTGATAAGTGCCACCACAAGTCCTTCCAAGGCAGATTTGCGGCGCTGCCTCTTCAACATAACACATAGCACCGGAGATTCCCCATGATCTCAAGCACAGGAGATTCTCTTGCTCCCCACAAAGGGCTACACCTTCCTGGGCTTTTCTTCCTCCATGGCGGGTGGGTCCCGGAGTTTTTGTTTCTGTTCAGGCTACTGCAGCCGCGTTCAGCGGCCTCTCTGAACAGCAGTCAGCAAACTTTAACAGGCACCTTTAATATCAGGCCTGGCAACAACCTGAGCTTCCTCTAAAACGGGAGATGTGTTGCTATATATGCCTTCACCTTTTGACACACACACTCTCTCTCTCTCTGTCTCTCTCTCTCTCGCTCTCTCGCTCTCTCTTTCTCTCTCTCTCTCTCACCCCGTCATCTTTTATCAAATTTGAGAGCTGTCTCTTTTCTACATTCTCTTCACTATTGAGAGTGAAGGCAAATAAGAGACATAAGTGAGTAGATGGCTGATGGAGGAATATATTTGACAGTTTGCATTGGTGCATTCATTATTCCTGGTCTCACCACACACCCACGCACCCATGCACACACACACACACACACACACACACACACACACACACTCACAAAGAGCAAACATTTCCCACACCACAACTGGGCCCGAATCCAGTCAGAACAATAGAGGAGCTGCTGCTCCCCCTGCTGTAGCTATCAGGTAACTGCCTCTGGACCTTATAGTTCTTGTAATTAAGGCTCTGTGTGTGTGTGAGTGTGTGTGTGCGTGCATGTGTGTGCCTTCTAGCCATCGCATCGCATGGTGCGGCTGTTCTCTGCGTCCTGCCACAAATATGTATGTGACCTCACCTTCCACTCCGTCAAACTGTTGTGCAGGCATCAACATCTGATAGTGGTTGTGTGTGTGTGTGCGTGTGTGTGTGTGCACGTGCGTATATGTGTGTGCGTGCGTATGTGCCTTTTCTCTGCCTGCCTGCAACGCTATAAAACTCTAATGACCCTTTGTGGCTGTTGTGTCTGTGCGTCTTAGAGAGAGAGAGAGAGAGAGAGAGAGAGAGAGAGAGAGAGAGAGAGAGAGAGAGAGAGAGAGTGTGTGTGTTATCAGTTATGTTACACTAATGTCCATGTTGTGTTCTGTATACTGTTTACCAAATTGTATGGAACATTTATGTAATGTCCAGATTGTTGGATTTTTAGTTTGTTTCTTTGTTTTATTTGTTATGCTTTGGGAACATTGTTTTCTAAACTTTCATGCCAATAAAGCAAATTGAATTGAATTGAATTGAATTGAATTATGTGTGTGTGTGTGTGTGTGTGTGTCTCGCACATGATTTTCACCCTCCAGTGTTTGCGCTGGCAATCTAATCCCAGGCCCTAATCTCTGACACGTTGTCTTTATATCTTTGCTTTATTTGCAGCGTCAAAGAGGACATAAGGAGAAGGCCAGCCTTAATTAATTAGGTTAGTTATCCGAAGTTTTCTCTGACTAGTAGACTGTATCAAATTAACCTAATTGGGTTTTTAAGAGAATGTCATCACATACATAGCCAGGGTTAACACAGAGCAAGGAGCTCACGTGACACTGTGTCGTGTGAGCTGAGAACAAGGGTGCTTTTGGGCGATCACATCTCCTCCTATCTCTCTCTCACTCGCTTGAGGCTCCCTCTGAGGAGCGCAGGGCAGACCATGGGTGAATGCTGGATCAGGGACCCTGGTACAGGCTTAGAACAACAGGGGGGGCAGAGAGGGCACCATCTGAAGGCTACACCCCTAGCTCCCCCCGGCGGCCATCTTCTGTGGGGCCAAGGAGCAGGGTGTGGATGTTTTTGAAGTGGGGAACCTTTTTATTTATTTATTAAATATATATTTTTAAGGAATCCCACAGAGATGGTTTTCCAAGTAGTTGTAATTCTGACTTTAATGAAGGAATTGATATGTGTTCAAATAAATACACAAACAAACAAACTAATATGTATATACAGTATATAATAAATAAAATGTCCCAACAAAACATTCTAGAAGTTTGATGATATGTTCCACTCATTTCTAAAGTCTGCAATATTATTAATAACATTTCTTTCTACTCTTACATGATATAGGTGCGTTAACAAATTAGCACTTCCCGGAGAAGTAGGGGTGGCATTAGAATTCCCGTGTTCCTACACGCTGAAGTGTGAATATATTCCAGGAGGCAGCATTATTAGAACTGGAGCTCGACACGCTGAACCGCTGACTTGCTCGACTTTCCCAGGATGATGGATGATTAAATTTAGGAAAAAGGATCACTGAGAAGTGCACTCCCGATCCCAAGTCCCCGTCTAGCATTAATCACAGGTGAAATGTCATACAATTTACACAACACCCGTCACTAGATGAGTCGCAATTTTGAAGACAATTGCACTCAATTGAATGGTAATGATTTTGATTAAAACGGGGGCCGTCATTAAATGTAACACGACAGATTCAATATTACACCAGGCTGCGCAAGAAAGACACGACTAGAAAATGGACAACCACAAACTACAGTAGCTAATTGTATGTTTCCTCTATGATTTAGGCTTGGCAATTTAATTTAATGATCACATTGTGTGCTGCGGTGGTGTATAAATTAATGAATTAAACATATCGATTGCTGTGGAGAAGATGCCGTGCTTTATTCACCCCGTGCCTGGCCGCCGTTCGGGCTCTGTCCAATCCACCCTGCCCTTAATTTTGAACGGACAACATATAGGCACACACACCGGGCCCATGTTTTTTCCCCACTGCTAGTTCAAGCACCTTCCCTCCCCTGAAGGTCCGTCTGATGGAACCTCCCCTGGACCCCCTGTTGACGAGCACACTCAGAACTCATTTTCATGTACCACATCGCTTCATAAATATTTCACAGTTCTGCGATCAAAGCTCACCTCTTCGTGCCCCTGCTTGGCTAATTGCTTTGGCTGAAATACAGTATACGACCCAAGCTGTAAGCGTTAGCTCCTCCATACACTACATGCCACCAACCGTGGTCAGAACCACAATCATTAATACATTTAACATTTGTAGCATACACTTCAAAATATAACATAACAGCTGTGTTACCATATGTTACCATACATGTGTTACCATATGTCTGTTATTCAACTTTATTGTTTATTATTATTATTATATTAGAGAGAGAGAGAGAGAGAGAGAGAGAGAGAGTGTGTGTGTGTGTGTGTGTTCCTTCTTTGTCCATATGCTGTCCACCTGTCTCAATAGCCATTCTGTCCAGCTGCAGATAAGAGCAGGCCGGTGTCAGACCACTGTTTATTTTCATAGACAGAGGCCCACTCTGTCACTAAGGCCAACCTCAATGCATTGGTGAAACACGCTGTTGTAAAGGTGTTCATAACAAAGGCACTATACTGTCCAATGTGGAAAGATTAAAACAGATTAAAAGCATAGACTGTATATATTAATGGACAAAACTTCTGTGACGTCACCAGTAGCTTTTCTCAAGAATGGATTTGAACACTATGCTGGTTCTGGCTTATCATCATCAGTACCTCACTCGGCCTGTAACATCCCCTTATGCCCCTTATTCATTATAATGGGGTACATGTATGACTAATATGTTTGACTGATGTGCTATTAAAATATTCACTCCCACAGTTGTCATAAACGGAGACACATCTATAGACCAAACCAATGTTTAAACCAGGCTGTAAACATGTTAATGTTTGCTTTAAAGTCGGACATTTTAACATTGACATCTATGAGAGTTCACTCCCTTTTGCAGCCAAATGAAATGCAGATTTTGACACTTCCACGTTGTATTAAAGGTCTAGTCTGCTATTGAGAGAGATAATTGCAAACTAATACACTATTTGTCAATTTCACCAAATATCTCCTCGCATTTATCTAGTTTACCTTCATTACAAAAAAACAAAACAATAACAGTAATCCATTGTTACCAGATAAAATAGTGGAATCAGATTACAGGTATTTTTTAAAAAGTAGATAATTACTTCTAGGACTACTTTCAAATTTAGACGGGAAGTTTGCAGAAGAATAATGCATGAAACAATCGTCTGTTCTCTTATTAACCTTTGGTTAATGTCAACCAATCATTTAAATGATGTCTTACTTTAATATGATCTCCTGAGCAACATACATGATAACGACAGTAGAAAGACACCAACGCAGTACGTTGCTTTGGATGGCATTTAGGCATTAAGTAATCTAAAAGTAATGGAAAAGTAATCAGATTATGTTACTACATTTAGGTATTACAAAAATTAAATTTACTGATTCTAACTTTAGTCTGTTAACTAGTAAATGTAATAGATTGCATTTCAAAAGTAACCTACCCAACCCTGATTACCACAGGAACATAAACAAAGTGGCGAACACCGCTCACGTCAACAAAGCACTCTGTACGCTTTGCTGTACAGTGCGTTTGATATTGATTATTGATTAGAAAGCGTTCTCGATAATGAATAACCCTGCATTTAATGTGTGTAGTGGAGTGAGAGAGTATTTCTGAGTGTAATCAATATAGCAGAGTACAGAATAGCAAACTATCATTATCCCTCCTCACTATACATTAACAAAGTGAGCCTGTGTCTAAACACTTCTCTCCATCTGCATTTCCCTCTCCTCTTCACGTCTCTTCCTCTAGCAGACCCCTGCAGCCTGAAGACTCCAGTTGTTACTGCTGATTAGGGCCTGTGTCAGTTTAGCCAGCCTTAGCGGCGCATAACTTAGCCATGCAGATCAGGGGACTCCAGCGGAGCATCACATTTCTGCACAGGGGTTACGACACACGCTGCCTCTGTGTGTGTGTGTGTGTGTGTGCGTGTGTGGGGGGTGGGGGGTGGGGGGGGAGCGTTGCCGCCCTGTTTGGCACACATAGGGTCCTCACACACACACACACACACACACACACCATACACCACATACATACCTACACATACCCACGCACACGCACACGCACACCACAAACCTACATACAAACATTCACACACCACACACATTCACACACCACACCACAAACCCACATACACCCACGCACACACCTACACACACACACACACACCACAAACCCACATACACCCACACACACACACACACCGACACACACACTGACACACAGCCTGTCACATCTCTACAGAGGACCCACGTGTGCTCAGAGATCAGACATGGGGCCTGGGGCGTTCTGTTCATTATGTATGAGAGGGTCCATCCTCCGTGTGCCGGGCATACAGACCGATAGGGCCAGAGAGACGACCCAGCGTCCCCCACACCCCGGCGCCTGCCGTCCTCTGACCCAGCCCAGGCCAGGACGCTATGGGCGGGCTGTTGTCACCACTCAGGCCGGGCTCCTGGAGGTCTGCGGGCTCCCTGAGGTCCGTGGGCTCCCGGCCTGGTGCGCTGCGTATACTCGTCTCTGGCTGAGAGTAAAGTAATTAAAAAAGTAATTGAATTAAAAGTAATTTAATGTAATCAGACTATGTTACTATATGTAGGTAATCCAAAAATGACAGTACTGATTATAATTTCAGTCTAGTAACTAGTAACAGTAACTGATTATATTTTAAAAGTAACTTACCCAACCCTGTGAGTGGCACACCCCCCCACCCCCCCAACAGCACAGTGAGACGGATGGTTAAGTTACTGTATTTCTCTCTCCCTTTATTTACCTCTGTCGTTCTTCTCGTTTGTCTTTCTGTCCCTTGATTATATTACATGTTTGTTCGTATGGGGGGGGGGGGGGGGGGGGGGGGGGGGGGGGGGGGGGGGGGGGGGGGGGGGGGGGGGGGGGGGGGGGGGGGG
>JAODUH010000014.1:874243-886558 GCA_027564835.1 Typhlichthys subterraneus | reverse complement strand
AAACGTCTCATGCTAGGCTATAACACCTACAGTACATGAACAAACTAAACGTCTCATGCTAGGCTATAACACCTACAGTACATGAACAAACTAAACGTCATGCTAGGCTAACCCCTACCATTTTACAACAAACATTTATGACATTCCTTTGTGGTGTGCCGTTCCCGTACACATATTTTATGATCAGCTACAATAACAGGCAGCGCTAACTCATTCCACACCCGCACGTCTTCTCCCTCAGGAGAAACACTCATCTGTTTTCGTCAGTACCATGCAGGGACTGTAACAGGAACAGGGAGATCCTAATTTCACCCACTTTCAGGGAATTTACGGGCTTAAACAAGACCTCCTTGAAGGTGTGTTTGTATAAGAACTGAAGGGAAAAATGATTCTGCTCTTCAGAATGTTTTGGTCAATGTAGCGTCCTACTATTCAGATAACGTGGGAAGATTGGACTGTTGGACCTTCCATTTCATGTTTTGTTCTTAATATTTTCTTCTTCTTCTTCTTCTTCTACTTCTTTTCTTCTTCTTCTTCTTCTTCTTTTTTTTTTCTTTGGTGCCAAAATCACAAATTACAAAGGAGTATGTTACGTTATCTTGGGTTGTCTTTTGTTTGTTTGATTCTTTCTTTCTTTCTTTAACACTAAAGCATTTTATTCAAGCATATATAAAAAATATTTAAAAAAATGTTTTTTTCAACTAGGCCAGAATTGTCAACATACAACATTGCTGCATTAAGCATTCAGCATTTCTGGGCTGTAGTTGCTAATTGCTGTTTTGATGGTTTTCAAGTCCAGCTATTAGCCACATTAGGTCAGATTAAGGACACACGTGCAGAGACATAGCCAGGTAATTAAGAGAGGATACGGAGGGCTGGAGACCTAACCGTCCTCCTGTAACACTTGACTTCATTAATATGGCTAGCTTAAATCAACCGTCACCAATGCTAGCAGGAAGGCTGTGTTTTTCTCAATGTGAACTTGTAGCTCTGCCTCTGAGACCTCTGGAAGCGCTGTTTAGCATCCACAGTATGGCGATTGTCACTGTCAGCCATAGGGTAGGAAGCAAGGGCACGGCAGAGGAGAGAGATGAGAAGGAGGTGGAAAGAATCAGGAGGAGGAGGGGTTGTGGGGTGGGGATCCTCCACAAAGCAAGGAGACGTGGTAATTACATCTTCTCTGTTAATTATTTCCTTTTTTGTGTGATTTGTCTGCTCTCTTGTCTCGTTGTTCTTTCTGCGTGTGTTTACTTTTATATTTATTTGTTTATCTCTTTTGTGTGAACGCCCACGCCGCTGCTCCCGTCACCAGCAGTGCTTCCACCATATGGTTGCAGATCAAGTAATGTCAAACATTTTGCCCTTGCAAGTTTTTGCAATTTGCAGTTTCCAAACGTGAGACCTGTTGAAAGGCAGAGTGATAATGGACACGCTCTACCCCCCGCCGGCCTGGTCCCACCATATCTCCCTTCAATTAATGCTACAGCGGGAGATTCATGTAATAACACTTGCTCTTCTGAGCTGTCCACGTGAGAGATGGGGGGTGTGGGTGGGTGGGGTGGGGGTGGGGGGGGGGAATGCAATGTTAAGGGAGGGGTAGAGATGGGTAGATTGGTGGGAAAGGTGGGGAGGGGGGGGAGAGAGGGAGAGAGAGAGAGAGAGATAGATAGATAGATAGATAGATATATAGATAGAGAGAGAGATGGGGAGAGATGGAGAGAGGGAGAGAGAGAGATGGGGAGAAACAAACAAACCAGGCGGAGGGTGTTTGGCAGGCAGTGACTTGTCATCCACACTCATGCACCCTGGTGCACGTCAGCCAAATGGAGGGGATCGATGCGATTGGCTGCTGGTGGAGCGCACGCTAAGCTTGTCTGCTGTCATCGTTGCCGGGCACAGTCAGTCTGGTGCCAGCGGTACGGAGGATGCGCTGACAGTGGTGATAACAAATTGATCACTTTTGGCCTCATGCTATGTATGGCCGCCGGGCCTAGGCTCCTCCCCTGGGCTCCTCCCCAGGGCTCCTCCCCTGGGCTATCATCATCTAGGCTCCTCCCCTGGGCTCCTCCCCTGGGCTATCATCATCTAGGCTCCTCCCCTGGGCTCCTCCCCTGGGCCCCTCCCCTTGGGCTCCTCCCCTGGGCTATCATCATCTAGGCTCCTCCCCTGGGCTCCTCCCCTGGGCTATCATCATCATCAGTAAGGCTGGACTGGTCCTGTGGATATAAATACTGTAGTACTGTAAATACTGAGTCCTTACAGACACACACACACACACACACACACACACACACACACACACACACACACATAAACAGTTAAAGGTATGCTCAGCTATTGCAAGCTAAACGCTAAGCTAAAACACTTTTTGTTAAATTCAACAAATATCTCCTTGCATTCCGCTATCTTACCGGGTTCTGTGCGTGTTGAAAAAGTAATCCAATACTAATACACAGCCCTGTCTCCGGAAATAGTAACATAAACAAAGTGGTATTAACAAACACGTATCAACAAAGCCATAGCACTACGCTTTGCTTCACAATGCATTTCGATGTGTGAGGCGGCGATACTGTTTTTTTTTTAGCTTGAAGTTAGCAAGCGTTCTCGGGAATGCCTTTAATGCAACTTCCTGTGAGACAAACTGGCCACAGGAAGTGAATGCTCCTATAGAGCAGAGTTCTGGTGTTTCTCCATAAAGCGTGTTTACGGAGAAGCTGGGCAGGTGGAGGAGAATGTGAGTGTGTTTTGTACGTGTGTGTCGTTATAGGACATATTATTACAGCGTGCAGGATGTCTTTGTGTTTATCTATAGCATCTCTTTGAATCTCAGTATAATAGCAAACACAATCAAACACTGCTCCTTCTTGTATCCTTTAAACACTGTGATGATATAGCTTTTGTCTAATTATAACCCCCAACCTCCCCAACTAAGAGTGTCCCCAAATACACAAAGATAATATGCTTTTTCCTGCTAATATGCTGATTTACTCTGTTTCACATTACAGTATAATTTCAAAGTTTAGTCTGCATGGAATGCTGTATTTGTATCGCGATGTCTTTGACATTACAATATCTTGCACAAATTAGATTATTCCAGCCCTACAAATAAGAGGTTTTGCCCCACATTGCAGTCATTTCTTTTGTAAAATATATGATACAAACTTTTATTATGATTGTATAAGTAATATTCACATCCTCCTCACATCTTGCAATTAGGTTAAAATCATTTAAATTATGAATGGTGTTTTGTGTGTCTGGATGAGTGAGACTACATATTGTGACATGAAGCTAGCAGTCCATGTACGCACACAGATATGCTAAGTCAGGTATAGGCTAATGTCAGTGTAATCATTAGAGCTGAGAGGAGGCTTAGAGCAGCGGTGCGTGGGGAGCTAGCCCCTGGTGTGGAGAGATGGCACACAGCTGGATCACACTTAATTAACTAATTGAATATCATTTTGATGGTTAGCTGGAAATTAGCAGGAAATTAAAAGATGGACAAACAAAGAGCCGAGCGGACATTCTAGAAATTAATTTTGGGGACTGCCTTTTTCTTGCATCTGCTAATTGACTTATTACGATGGCTGATTATATTCCTTCCGAATGCGCATAATTCACATTTTTTATTTAATGATTTGGTGTTCTGTGCTCTGCTAGGCCAAGCAGTAGATTACAGATGCTTAGAGCATTATTCTTCCGTAAATAGGAGCGTAATGCACTGACATTTAAGATTATTATAATAATCATGGTGTAGAGCTCCTCTGCCCCACCACCCCCCTTCCCCCTCTTAACTGCTCAGAACATCCACACTTAAAGTTAATTTTGAGTTCCTTGCCGGTAACCCTTTTGTGTCTCTACAGTATATGGTTATTTGCATAAGGTGTATGTGGGTGGATGACTGTAGTTATGAATCATGTATGAATGTGTGTGTACTTTAACTTTAACTTTAACTTAAACATTGATCAGCTATCAGCGAGTCAAATGCTCTGCAAGATGAAGCATCTTACAAGAAATAGCAGTGGAATTTAATGAAATTACAAAAGTAGCTTTAAATGTATTTAGTTTAATTAATTTAGTGGTATAGAACTATACATTTTGTGAAATGTCTTAAAATGCCTTAAACATCGACCAGCTATAGTGAGTCAAATGCTCTGTAGGATGAAGCAGCTTACAAGAAATGTCTTAAAATGCCTTAAACATCGACCAGCTATAGTGAGTCAAATGCTCTGTAAGATGAAGCAGCTTACAAGAAATGTCTTAAAATGCTACATCGACCAGCTATAGTGAGTCAAATGCTCTGTGTGAATATGTGCTCTGATTGATCACCTGTGTGTCTTTATATATTGATTTAGACAAATGAGCTGCCTGGAATAATTCAGATAGTGGGAGTGAAGAGGTGGATTTTTGTTTCCAACTAAAGCATACTGTACCTGGACAACATTGGCCCTGTATTCCAATTATTTCAGTATTATTACAGTAATGGGCCTGATACCTCACTGAAATATTGTTTGTGTTACAGTAATTCATTAATAATAATAATAATAATAATAATAATAATAAAGTATATTTATACTTGCTGAACTTTACCTTCCACGTTGAAGCTTCCTATATAGTTCACTGACATACAGAACGTTGTTTCTCAAAAGGACTTCTAAATTCTAAGGTGTCCAAGATGGATTGCATCCAAACGTTGCAGAGTTTCAAGAAGTACAGTGTACATTTACATTTGTATTCCATAACGGGAAGGCTTATTACGAATGAATCCATGAATCCATAATTCTTAATGAAATGGGATGAATACAGGGAAACAGAGATGTGGATTTAATATATTACTAAGGTTGTTTATTGTAATGTCACGACTTCTGCAAGATGTTTGAGTCAAAGTAGTATGTCTTAAGCCAGTTGAGTCACTGTAATTGTGCTTGAAGTGAACTGAATCTAAATTGATCATTTCTGTTTCCAAATCTATGTGAACCATGATGGATACCTTTTTTTAGTATTTGCCAAGTTATTGAGACTTTCCAGGCTGCAAACCCTCACTTGAAAATTGTGTCCTCCTAAAATGCTTTCTGAAGCGGACAACCAATACTAAAATTAATGGAATTATAATTCCAATTAATTGTAATAACAAGCTGAACCACAGAGTGACAGATAAGACTGTGTTTTGGCTGTGTGCTTAGCTTTGCTCACTGTACGGCAGCCCACAGAGACATTTCCCCTTAGATCTGCCTTCACACACACAATAGCTGTTTAGTATGTGTGGGTTGGCACAACAAAGGCGTTTATGGCTTGTTGTTTCATAATTAAGAATGTAAAAGGGGATTAGGCTTCAAACAGCACTGTTATTGTAGCGTGCTTCCTGCCACAGCCGTCGAGATGCATGCTACCTCTAATAATGGACGTATTATAGTAATAATCCTATCCTAGTAATGAGCCTCGTCGTTGCTTTTCCCATCCTGTCTCAACCGCTCTCATTTTTTACCTTCTTTCTTCTTTAACCTCTTACCCGTCTGTCCCTAGTGGCCATACGCGCACAATACATGATAGCGGAGCCCCCCCCCTTTCGATGTTTCTCTGAAATAAGCAGTATTCTCTGGGCTTGTTTGATCCTTTGACTATGCAGGGGCTTCATGTCTGGCCAGTGTTTTTGGATCAGCAGGTAGTCGCATGCAAGCTGTTAGGGGGGTCATCGCTCTCTCTCTCTCTCCCCTCTGTGGTCCTCTCACACAGAGGGGGAACCGCTCAACTCTGCCAAAGGTCAGCGCTAAATTACATATTTTATGAATTCTTGCTTTAGTTTGGATTTTAGCTTGGGAACATGGGATAATGAGTCGTTAGAGGTGCGGAGAGCTTTTCATTAATCGTGTTAAGTATTGCCTTTTTGTATTTTGTAATTTAGATATCTATCTGAGCCTCATATTTGGGTTGCTACCCACCCATTCCGTGCTTACCCCCTCCCCCTATTCTTTCTTTCTACATGGCTGGCCCCTCCACCCTGCTCGTGTGGAAAGACCCGTCTGAAATGATGTGTGATGTTTGGAGGGGAGATGTCTTGGCTGGCGTCCAGCTTATTGTATGCCAGCCTGCGCCAGACTGCTATGGCAGCTTTGCGTTGTACGCACGGCATGCAGATGACAACCGGCCCACACACTGTTCAGTATCGCCGTAACAACAGAACCTCAGCGCAGCAGACGCGTTAGGGACGGAAATATGTGCGGTCGAAGCGGTGTGTTCCTGTTTGTCTAACCGCCATCCTCCTTGGTGACAAAAGCATGGAATGAAGAATGTTTTGTGCTTGTTTCAGGTCGTGCTGTAGCACGGAGGAGATGTTTTACGGTTGGTTTTGCTGTGTTTAGTGAAAAGCTCAGATTAACTTGTTCTTAAGTGGTGTTAGTGGTGATCATGGTATGGTGAATGTGTCTGTGTTTGTGTGAGAGAGAGAGAGAGAGAGAGAGAGAGAGAGAGAGAAAAATATATAATCTATTTGTGCATCTAGCTAATATTATATAATACATGTAGTATGTGCAGAGTTGGTTTAGAATTAGTACATTGTTGCAGTAGCCTGTGCTTGTCTGCACGCGTGTGAGTGTGTGTCCATGTGTGTGTGTGTGTGTGCGTGTATGGATAATCAGTTGCTAGCAGACTGCAGCATCTGCCATAAGGCGTCTTCTCGCCAGGGATCCAGAATGGTGCTGGAGACGCAAGGATATCTGCTTTCACACTGCTCAACATGACATTTGAACACGTGCACACACACAGGCACACACACACACACACGCACGCATGCACACACGCACAGGCATTCTCTCTCTTTCTCACATATGCATGCATGTACAAATATAGATCCACAGAGACACGTGCACACACTCAATAGTTACAGCCCACCACGCACACACACACACACACAATAGTTATAGTAACCCCCCACCACACACATACACACACACACAATAGTTATAGTAAACCCCCCCCACACACACACACACGCACACACACATGAAGACAGTAAATATTACTAACTCAAAGTCAGTGTGTCTTTGGCAATGGGAGCAGAACCTGATGTCAGCTATGTCTGCGGTGGTGTGACTGTGCTTTGGCATCAGCCACACGCGTGTCACACGCGTGTCATGTGCATCATACCGCACAAACAGTCAGAAAGGCCGCTGTAGTTAGGTTTGATGTAAGCCCAGTGTATGAATCTGTCGTGAGACAGCACATTGTAGCCTAGAGGTGAAGGGTCAACTCCCACACAAAAGGCTGAGGGTTCTATCCTAAACTGGCCTACATGTTCTCATCCTTAAGCACTATATCGGTCTCCCCCAATGCTCCTTGGAGTGGCTCCATATTACTCTTGTTGTTATACTTGTCAGGAGAGAAGGAAGGAAAGAGTATGAAGGAGAGAGAGAGAGAGAGAGAGAGAGCGAGAGTGAGAGAGAGGGAGAGGGAGAGAGAGAGAGAGATAAATACGTTAAAATAATCGATAACAATTATAGACTTCTTTTTGTCCTTTTGAGTTTGTCTTTCATCTCTTTGTCTTTAAACCTCGACCCCTAGCTGTCAGACGGAAAACAATTAAATTGTCTTACCCCCCTTCTTGAGATCCTCTCGTTGCTCGTTGCTACACGGGGTGCGTTCCATTTTAGCGTTGGTGGAGGCAGGTTTGGGACGGGGCGGGGGCGGGGGAGGAACCTCAGGTAAGTGAACTGAAGTCGACAGTGAGCCTCACAGATGTTGATCCCCTCCGACACCCCCCCTCCTCTGTAAGTCTCTGAAATCTCCTTGAGGACCGCGACGCGGGAGGCAGGAGCCTCCCTGATGGCAGACCCTGTTTTTAATGGAACGCAGCCATCCAGGCACTGCAGACAAACGGGTGGGTGGGGCGGACGGGGAAGGGGGGAGGGCTGGGAGCCGGACCCCGTCCTGGGCCGCGCAGGCAGGTGAGCTCTGCCCCCTCCCTCCTGGCTCTGCCAATCCAGTTATCTGTGTCTATTGGAGCCCTCCATCCATCAGCACCCCCACCATACCTCATTTCTCCCCCTCACCCCTTCCACCCCCCCCCCCCATTTCTCATCTCTACCTCCTGCCCTCATCCCACCACCGAGACGCCCCTATTGCAGACGTGTCACAGCGCCCTATCGGCATGGGAACAGGCACCTGGGGCCTCAGTTAGAGAACTGCTCAGAGGAAATTGAATTGGCTTTTCTTTTTTTGTGTCTGTGACTTCATTGATTGCTGTTGGTGTCTGGAGCTGAGGGGGAATGGGGGGGTGGGGGGGGTGGGGGGGGGGCTGGGAGATGCAGTCTGTCGTGGCTGTACAGTAGTAAAGCTGGGAGGGAACAGCGTGTTCTTAATAAAAAGTTGAGTCCGGCTTTAGGATTTAGCTTCGGCACCTGTGACATTATTGGTCGTGTCAAATGTACCCAGGAAATTCTACATTACAGAAACAATGTCCAGAATAGTATTAACATGATGTATTCATGGACGTTGTTGTATAAAGTAGGACAGTTTTTTTAAGATGTTTTTATTTGTTGAACGTTGGCTGCAATAGGTGGAGTTAAAGTATTGTGTGTGTGTGAGCGTGTGCGTGCACAGGCGAGAGAGCAAAGCAGATAGTGAGAGGAATTAAAGGCACATTTTTGGCAATATTTTCCACGGCCAATTAGTGTTAGAGTATCGAGAACGAATTCATGCATATATATTAAATACCATGACTCATCATAGGAAAGTTTCATGTTCACCTGTTCTTTTTAGCACAGCGATCAGGGCAGGTAAAGGTACAATCAGTCATTCTGGGGAAATTCAGTATAAATGCTAAAATTCTAAAATGCAGAAACTTGTAACTTGGGTGTTTTTACAGACAACTTGACATTATTGTAAGAAGGCCTATTTACTTGTAAGTGTTTCTAGAAATTGTGCATCTTTTATACTGTTGCTGAATTTCTTAGTTTATTATTTGTGGGGGATAGTTTTTAGAAATTGTGCATCTTCTAAATATGTCACTGCATTTATTGATAATTTATTAGAGGTGGGTGGGATGTTGGTTGATATTAATGACCTATGTTTGTGTTTGTTTATGTTTGTATGTTATGTGTTTTACGTTATTTTGTTATTGTGTTGATGCTGTTGCCTGTCTTGGCCAGCACACACCTGAAAAAGAGATGTGTAATCTCAGCGTGTCTTTCCTGGTTAAATAAAAGTTCAATAAAATAAAAAAAGAATAAATAAAAAGCTTGTTGATATTTGATCTCGAACAAACTCATGTTCAAACAGAATCTGAACAAAAACACCTCTCCCTTCAATGCCATAGGGTGCTCCCTCAGAAGCCCCACTGTATATGTACTGCCAAGACTGAGACATTGTGAACATTCGCGAAAGTTCACAAACATATTTGAACAGTTTTACATTTGCATTGTGTTCGCTGAAAACGTTTGTGAACACAAGAAAACTGAGGAGGCGGTTCTCGGCTAACACACATTTACGCGGGACGAAGGGTGATCGCTCAAAGCTAATAGTTTTGAATGTTTACACAAACCGTTCGCCACGAACCCTTGCCACTGTTTGCCAATTCTGAACGCACTGGCACTTGTAATAGTGTTGTGTGGTGCGGTCTGGGCCACTTTGTTTGTGTTTACATTACAGACACGTCTCCGTAGAAACCTTTCTTTTTATACGGTGCACACGCAGAACAATCAGCTGTGACCCTCACGTCACTGAGAAGATATTTGATGAATTTGACAAAAAGTGCAATAACTAAAAACCAACTCTCATTATTGTTCTGATGTTCTGATAAGCAAGTGATTATTTTGTTTTCGGCTGGTGTTTCTTGATTACATCCATTCATAATCGCATAACATTTGCAGCTTTCATTTTATTTATTTTTTATTTTTTATCCTGACAGAAAATGTGAAAAATTGTTTTTATGGAAGCGTACTTACAGGCAATTGGAGGAGCATAACAATGTGGAGTCAAGTGTCTATAAATGTGTGGAGATGATGGATGGAGGCAGTGATGCCGACACTTCCTCTCTCTGGGCAGGGATGAAAGGCAGCAGAACAATAGGTCATAGGAAGAAAGAGTTTCCTCACCTGACCCCCGATGGTTCTGACATCACTGATCTATCTGGATGACACGCACACACACACACACACAGATATACCTCTGTGTGTGTGTGTGTGTGTGTGTGTGTGTGTTGGATCCTGCACATAATTTCAGAGTGTATGTATTTAAATGTACTGTATGTATTTAATACAGAGAGCACGGTTATAATCATAATGTTAACGTGCATTGAGCACCAGTGAGAGAATGTATGTGTGTGTGTGTGTGTGTGCGCGTGTGTGCACGTGTGCATGTTTTACACCAATGCACAGGCCACTTCCTCCAGGAAACCAAAAGAGATGATTAATGACAGTTTCATTGTTTGTGTCTCCTTCCATAATAGCATGTTAGTTTATCTTTCTCCTATTCAAACTGGGTGCTTTGATTAGAGGGCTATGGGTTACACCTCTGTTCTGAAGCTGATATGGTCTTTCCTTTATTCTGGAATATATGATTCAAACAAGGCAGGTTTGTTTTCATAGACCTTAATCACAGTTACATTGCGACGGCTTTACAAGAACTTATTTCACACAGGAAAGGAATGACACCCTCTGAACTTTAACCCACAATTGAATAGGAAGAAAAACTCTGAAAACCTTTCAGGACATTTTTCAGGAAAAAAAGTCATACAGTTGAATTAGCTGTTTTAATCATGAATGAAAAGAATGAATACTCATATTTTTACTGCTGAAAATAAACATGTGAAACACTTATATTGCACCATGGTACATGCTCATACATGAACATGGACATTATAATAGTTAAATAATAATATTCATATATTAATATTGTAAAAATAGCCAGTTACAGTGAGATAACCCCCAGATGATGATAGTTGGAAATGAACTGAGGAAATTCGGGTGGAATAGTGCACTGTTGAGCCGGTGGGTTCTAGGGAGAGGGCGTAGTCGGCGGCAACGGTTAACCCCACCTCACCTGGCAAGCTAAGCAGCGGTTTCAGAACCTCCCTAGGTGTGGGCCTGGCCACATCCACATGCGGCATTTCACACTGTGATCGCCTCCAGCTCTTTGTATGAGGTAGTGTGCCTGTGTGTGTGTGTCTGTGTGTGTCTGCGTGTGCGTGTGTCTGTGTGTGTGTGTCTGTGTATATTGGCAGTCTCACTCTTTAATTCAGCAGTAGCTCTTTCATCCTCGGTAACAGGACCACGGGGTCTTGCCCTCTGAGCCCTAGAGATGAAGTCTGGTGTTTACGTGCGTTAGACTTCTCTCCCGCCAAGCAGGCCCTCCCCTGCCACTCACATTAAAGAGGAGGTGTGGACCACAGCTCTCAGTTTTACATTTTTATAGTTGTCAAGTTTGGCGGGCAGTTATGTTTTCAAGTAGCTGCTAGGTGGACATCGTTGGTCAGGATAGTTTTGTAACAATTGGTCTCAACAGGAAGAAAAAGAGATAAAAGAGAGAAAAATAGAATAAAATTATCAAGCAGCTATGCTAAAGACATGATAAAAGAGACAGATCACATTTAACTTTATAGGCGAAGTCTGTTACGGCAAATATGGCAGTTAGAAGTTAACGGCGATAGCAAGATGGCTGCCTAGTGATAGACTTTGGTCTTTGGTGCCATGGACGCTAACTAAAGACAACATGACTGTTTGCATGCTAGCGTGCTGCGGTTTCTCGTGCCCACCCCCTCGCCCCCAATCATAGACACAAAACACACAGTGAGTGTGTGAGCGTGAACTCCCCCAGCGGAGCGGGTCAGGTCAAACCGGAGGCCAGCGCTGACCTCCGGTTTGTGCGCGGAGATTTATTCTAATCAGTACTCCACTTCTGACAGCTTACCTGTTGACCTCGGACCCCGGAGGCTCCGCAGTGTCACTGTCCCTGTGTTTGCTGTCTGCTTTTATCGGCAGCAAAAAGAAAATGTAAATTAAATTACACGGCACACACATAGATGATGGGAGCTTGTTCCTCTCCTTCCCTGCTCTGTCCCAGTCTTTCCTTCCATCCAATGCTTTCACTATGGCGTAACCAAGTCTCAAAATGCCATTAAAAGGATAGTAGCTCCTCCATGTTTGTAAACAGCTCATTGGTTAAATCCTATATATCGGAAGCTGCCATGGAAAAGCCCCTGATCCTCTTAATCCCAGGCAAAGTAAATAATAGTATATCTTTCTCTTGCTCTCTTTCTCCCTTCCCTCTCACTCTCTCTCTCTCTCTCCCCCCCTCCTTCCCCTCCCCCTCCCCCTCCTCTCTCTC
>JAODUH010000014.1:827246-847011 GCA_027564835.1 Typhlichthys subterraneus | reverse complement strand
TATCTCTGCTCCCATAGAGATGCATTACACTGCTCTACCTCTGCTCCCATAGAGATGCATTACGCTGCTCTACCTCTACTCCCATAGAGATGCATTACGCTGCTCTATCTTTGCACTAGAAGTGATGCATTCCAGTGTCTCTGGTCCTACCCTGTATCTGGCCCAGCGGCAGCAGCAGTGGCCCAGGGCGTAGGCGAGCAGCAGGCAGTAGCCGGCCGATGACAGGTACAGGACCCTCTCGGCGACGACAAAGCCAACGCGGAAGAAGATATTACACGCTGGTAGGAATGGCACGACCAGCAGCACCAGGCCAAGGGTCAAGGTCCTGGGAAGACGGACATGGGGGGGTGGGGGGTGGGGGGGGGCCTTAGTCCTTGTGAGACCATCCTGACCTTCCAAGTTCCCATTTTATTTCAGTCTGGACGCACTCACTTCAAAACATGTTTGAAAACAATGGGCCAATCAGTGGTAAGATGAAGTTTATCCCTAAGGTATCGACATCTAGCATACAACTTATGTTTTGCTTTCCACCGGTGCTCTACTGAAGCATTTTCATTTGGTACAATAAAGGTAGGTTGTCCAATAATGTGTAAGGATGCTTGCTTGGATTATGTTGGAAACACCTTTCCAGACAAGTTTTTGCCTGAAGTAAAACTGCAGATAGAGATAACAGGATAGTGTTACAAGGCTAATGGTGGACTGGAGGGCAGAGGTGACCTCAAGGAAACACGTTCAAAACATGGAAAAAGCAGTTAAATATCAAATGCAATGCTACATACTGTTTATGCTCAAGGCTAAGCTCAAGAGACAATCCCACGCACAATATGTGACAGTATGTGTCAAATTCACAGACATTAATTAAGCCTAGTCCAAGACCAAAATAAATAAAATAAATAAATAAACATTTCAATTAAAGATCTCAACAGTTAAAAGTTCTTAGTCTAGGACTAGGCTTAATCCATGTCTGTGAAACTGGCCAGCCATATAGAACGATCCACAAAGATCCCGCTGAGGATTCTAACATTTAACATTTGTGAACTGTGCGATCATTGTGATCCTTTTACAGTATTTGCTCCAGTATTGTTTGACATGCATCCAATGCATATTTAAGGCGTGCCACCCAAGAAATAGAAACACGTTCTACACCTTGGTGTCAAAATGTTGCCAGTGGTGTGGCACAATATATCGAATCGTATCAAAAATGTTGCAGGAAGTGCAATATTGAGTTTATTTTGTGGAGAGATGCGTCCATTGGCTGTTTGGCTTAGTTGTAAAAATGACTCCTCGGTTGCTTGGAATTACTGTGATTGTACCTGTCCAATATGAGTGTCAGTTGAAAATGTGTTGTTTTGACATGTTATTAATATATTTTTATGCAATTTCCCATAACCTGTGTTTTTACTTATGTTGTAAAATATCAAATTTTATATCGATATTGCAGTTTTTATTATCAATATGGCAATATCACACTTTATCAATATCGTGCAACCCTCTGGGTTCACTTGACACGCGTCGACACCTTCAGTGGGCGCTGGCCTTAAGGCTTCCCTGGCCGTATGGGGACGTGATGTTCTGGTCACACTGCAGTGCACACGATCCACTTGTCATAATCAAGCAACAAACACTACAGCGAACAGCCGAGACTGTTAACACTCCCTCACCTCCTCTTCGGGTTGTCCTCCGAGCATAAGGCTTGGCTCGTCAAGCCTATCAGGACGCACCAGAGCAGCAGCAGCCACGCCATCCTCCAATCAGTGGCCGACTTAATGAGGGGCACGCAGCCCATGGACCAATCAAAACACAGCCACCAGGGACACAGCAGCAGCCAGGCATTTAGAGAGTAGTAGTAATTATAGTTCACTATCTGCCAATCAAAGAGGACCAGAGGGGGTGAGGTTTTAGACAGAGGAGGGAGGAAACAGACCGTTATGAATATGTAGAAAGGTTGGTTAGGCTTAAAGGTGTAGTCAGCTATTGCAAGCTAATTGTAAGCTAATATACTTTTTGTCAAATTCACCAAAAATCTCCTTGCATTTTGCTAGCTTACCGTCCTTTGTGCGTGCTAAACAAAGAATCCGGTACTCCTAAGCAGCCCTGGCTCCGTAAATAGGAACATAAACAAAGTGGCGAACACCGCTCACAACAACTAAGCCGCTTGGCTTCGTAATGCGTTCCAATGTGTTGTTTTGATCTGAGCTCAAAGTTAGCAAGCGTTCTTGAGAAAGACTAGCCCTGCCTTTTAAACAAGATAAGGAATCATTTATAAACAGACTAATCTAAATTGAGAGGAATTAATATAGAGATAACACGATAACACAGCAAATTCAAAACCCCCCCGCCCCGCCCCCCCCCCCCAAAAAAAAAAAACAAATAGACGGGTCTTATCAAACGATGTCGCCCATGGCGCAGAAGAGCTCACTGAAGACGAGAACTCACTCGTAGAAAGACACCGTCTGCGAATGAGGCAGGGTTGTCTACTTCAGTGAAGGCCGGCGGTCCGGTTCCCATGATCCTCCAGCGAGCGTACAGCATTGAGGCTCCGCCCAGCGCCAGCAGAGCCAATCGGATAAGCAGGCCCGTGCGAAAAAGATTGCTTACCTGCCACGAAACGGGTAATAACCTGATCATGTGCTAGCATGCATTTTTGCGACCAATTTCAAATAACCAATACTGTACCAGTCTGGCTGTATTTTCTGTGTAATAAATCATACAAGGGAGTAAAATATTAGCCTCAAGAGAAAGGGCATGTAAGCGTAACTCACATCTACCGGTTTCTTCCTGAGGAGAAGCCTCTGGCTGAGCTCATACACATTAACATTACAGATGAGGAGGACATCAAAAGCTGCATTCACACCCTGAGTGAAAAAACACACGCAGAAAATCCATCCGTCAGCATCCATAATGTATCTTTTGATTGCAGACATACATGAAAATGACACAAGATAAAGCTGAAATATGAACAGACATGACATATTAAAAGCCCAGAGGTGCGTTCAGAATTGGGGAACATAGCAAACGTTTGAAGATATATTTGAACAGTTTTCGGTTTGCAAACAAAATCAGACCTTTTGAGGATGTAGTTCTCGGCTGGACGAAGGTTGAGTTTAAATCAAATATTTTTGGAATGTTTACACAAATCGTTCAAAATTCAAGCTCAAAGCAAACATGTTCGCCAATTGTGAACGCACCTCAGGTATACTACCAAATGAGTGGCCAGTGACAGCTCGCTTGGTCAAAGTAAAGTTCACGCGTGCATGTCTATTTCTGTATGCAAAAGGTTATGCCAGAGCGCTTTGGAATTAGCAACCTTTTAAACAGTGTGTACAAACAGTTTCATAATATGCACAATATTACATTATTTAAGATATTCGCTGGAATTTAATATTCTTTACATGCTTAGTATACTTTTGTGAGCTTAGTAGGACAGTGATTGCAGTGTATAGTAGGCTTAGCATGTCGCACACTAAACGCACACGTTTGCACAGACAGGTCATTTTGTGCGGACTGTGCACATTATGTACGTCATGCGAGGACGTGGATAATATACTTGGGCGTCGAGCGATGCCAGAGATTCAGAGCTTAGTTTTATTTAACAGGGCAAAACCCACCGGTGGCATCTGACGCACGTCGACACCAAGATTTAGAACATGGTTACAATTTGTGAACATCAAGCCATAAACATGCATAGAATATCTGCAAATTATTTTTTCCCCTCCTTTTTGTCTTTACATTTCAAACGTCATTAAAAGTGCATTCCGTGACGCGCTGCCAAACCGCCAGCAGGTGTTCAAGCTTGGTGCTGGACAACCGCTCAGGCCTTGTGTGAGCTACACGCTAGCTAGTCTCAGCCACTACCGTTCGCTAGCACTACGTCTCACAAACAACTATGTGCTGAACGTCTTACATATACCTGTTTAAGATAGAGACCGACTTTCCGGAAGTGAAGAAGTCGAAATTCATTGGCTGTTAGCATTGTCACTCACAAATCTGTATCAGGAAATCCGATTACGGCTTTCAGTGCTATTATTTACTAAATTCATTTGTGACATGTATTTTAATCAGTACCCATAGTTTATCTAACAGACATACAATAGGCCTACCTGAAAACAGCCAGTCGTGTTGATAAGTTTCTCAACAAATCCCTCTGTATAAGAATAACGTCCGACTTTGTCATTGATTTACGTAGTTGATCATCGTGCATGTCAATCAAAATACCTCTCCTGTCAAGTAGGCGGATCTTGAGGCAGTTAGTTAGCGCTGTGTCCCAGGCTTTACGTAAGTAAAGGCTGGCTCTGCGAGACTACACGCTAGCCCACTAAAATGCACTGCATGGTCATGGGAGGATGTTGCATTAGCAGCCGTACCAACACCGTGATGCCTTGTTCCTTGCAGAGCATAGCTGCCGCACACAGCGAGAGGCTAACCACAATCCACTGAACAGAAAACCTCTCATCCCTCCCACTGCCTGAAGAGACAACAAAATCAGAAGAGCAGCCAATTAGTATGATATTTGGATCATTATTAGTATGAGGCTTTGTGAGTTTTAATAGCAACGGTGGATTAAAAACCACAATGACAGCATTCTGTTGTGCGAGCTCAGAGACGCAAACATTTAAGGCCTGCTGCCTTGGGTAATAATAATAATAATCTTTATTTGTAGAACACTTCATACAGAATTGCAGCTAAAAGTGCTTAACAGAGAGGGAATACATGTACAATTGTGCTTGCCATAAGAAAACACAGAAATACAGAGAAACAACGGTAAAGAATATAAAATGGTCAAATTAAGAAAATATAAGAAAAATAAAAAAACAAATGCTTTACCCACCTTTGGAAAAGGCTTTGCAGTACGTCAGGAAGGACAGCTGAAAGAACAGGGCACATAGGAGGTCTGCACGGCCTACAACGCCAGCCACCTGAGGCAGGAGGACAGATGACAAAGGAGGGAATGTAAGATAACTGGTCGCTGCAGCCCAGCATATAAACACAAGAGAACAACGCAAGTTAATAAAGGCGGGGTCAGTCATTCATGCTAACGTCAAGCTCAAATCAAAACAGGATCGCTCCGCGGTCCTCCGCATCAGCGCCTCACACGTCGAAATTGCATTGTAGAGCAAAGCGTAGTGCTGCGGCTGTGTTGATACGAGCGGTGTTCACCACTTTGTGTTCCAAATTTATGAAGCCAGGGCTGTGTGGAAGTATAAAATAATTTGTTCAACATGCACAGAGATTGGTAAGCTAGCGAAATGCAATTTTATTATCTCATTACAATTAGCTTGCAAAGCTGACTATACCTTTTTTACAAAAATACAGGACACAATGTTACCTATTACTGATATTGCACGTGTCCCTATTCATCGCATTCTGTATTCTGGTTTGCATAATTATTTACCACCAGAGGCTTATAAAAAAAATTTAAAAAAAGAATGCGTCGGGGATCTCTCATTACCAGCCCAGCTTTGGTGTGTGTGTGTGATTGTGTTCTATACGGTGTGTGGGTACAGTATGGTTTGGATCCTGGGGCTGCTTCCTTTGATTCCTACAACAGGCCCATGCCAACGGCCTGCCCCCCTCCCTTTCCCCAGGCCTCCCCCCACCATCCACCTGCATGATTAAAGGGATTGGGGAGGGGGAGAGAGGGAGGGTGGGGGGAATTCTGCTGCCTTCCAGCCAGGCTCTACAGCCGACACCCATATGCCGCCAGGTCAATAAGCTCCCCAACGCGGCTAATAGCCACGCCAAGCTAGGCGTACACACTTTGGCGCCACGCTCCCGACCGAGATCAGCCGTTTGTTCTTCGGCATGGATCTGCCGCATGTTTAAAAGCGTGAAAAACCCCTGGAAGGGCATGTCAAGATGCAAGGATACATTGTTGTGGTGACGCCAAGCTGGGCACAAAGGCTTGGAGCTGACATTACACACGACATGAACAGTTGCTTTCACACAACACATAAACACACAATGAACACCATGACCACAGAAACAGTCTATGGTTCGATGTGTGTAGTCTGACGTTCTCAAGTAGGCCTACGTCAAAACCTGCATCCTAGCGCATCCAACGCCGTACCTCAATACGTAACAGATAATTGTGTGTGTAACTTTGGGTAGGATGAGAGTTTTGCTAAACCTGCGGCCAAGATAGGCAGTTTCTGCTCTGTGCATCAACACGTACACTCTCCGTGTGGACCGGGTGAGCTGCAAACAGGAGGGCAGCCAGGAGAGAGGTCTTTGGAGCCTGGTTCACTATCCCGCCCATCTCATCGTAAGCCAGGCCAGCAATCAATATCGCAAACATGTCAATCATCAGCGCTGATATGACAGCATGGAGGAAAATGTTCAGCACATGGAAGCCAACAGGGTACAACCCCCCTGCCAAGAGGTAGTTCAGCCTGCATCAAGGAGAAAGTATTAATACGCCTCCAGTAGAAACATGAAACCACCAGCACAGTATGAACAGAGGGCATATACAGTACTGGACGAGATGAAATGGATGCTGTCCACAGTACAGTGATGATCTGTGTGCACTATATAGCGTAAAATCCATTCATTATTTATAGCGGCTAGCATGAATAATACACACACTCACCTTGTACAGAAATATTTCCTATTTTGTTCCAATTTTATATAGCTATGGGAATACTAGCCTGGTAAAGCCCATAGTTATTTTTAACTTCTAAGCCTCTATGAATTGCTTCACTTTACATCAGTCTGGGAACTCACAAAACAATTAGCTTGCTTTGTCTTGTTAGCCAATTACAGGACCACCAGCATCCATGCTTCATTTGGTGCTAAGAGCAATTAAATGTCTTCAGGTATGCATGCTGGGAAACCATTCCATGTGTATCATTCTGATATACAGGTGTTCTTACAGGAGCTGCTTTCAGTACGGTGTTACATACGATTTACGCTCAACAAGCGTAGTTATTTTTCGGCCAAGATGAACTCAAGCTCTGTGCAAAAGCCTTTTCAAGTTATTTACATAGTTTCATGTAATATATATATATATATTTATATATATATATATATTTTTTTTTTTTTTTTATGAATAAGGGGTTGGTCTTGTGTGGACGCAAGGGGCAAGGTTCAAACCTAAAAGAAAGGACCGTGAGTGGTCGGTATGATTTGTGGCTGGAGTTGCTGCTCAGGTTAGTTCCCCAAAAGTCATTGCTCCAGATGTTGATGAGGGGTGTGTCTGGTTTCAGGTCCTGGAACATAACAGATAGATTATTTATTATAATTTTTTTTATTTATTTAATCTTTATTTAACCAAGAAAGACACGCTGAGATTACAAATCTCTTTTTCAGGTGTGTCCTGGCCAACACCGGCAATAGCATCAACACATTATAACAAGCAGAACTGTACTGTGAGCTGTTAACACCCCTTTGCATAAAAAAGGCAGTAATAACACAAAATACCCCCTGTAGTTTACATCTTCATATGCCATATGTAGCGAGCAACTGATACAAAACATATGTGCTACTTAATATACTACTTAATAAAAGGGTTTATATGTTCTAGCAACATCAGCCTACTGTCCTGATCAAGATAAATTTATATTAATGAGTTAAAAAAATGCAACAATTACCTTGTTATTAAGTATAGCTTCGGAATCATCAAACACAAAATCTCCATCATAGCTGCTGATGAAGCACATGAGGGCCACCGCAGCAACAATGACCTTGGCATGGCCCGAGGGAAGTTTTGGCAGCGGTATTTGGTGATCCCAATAAACTTCAGACAATGCCATAGTGCACTGCTTCCTTGGTCATCGTGAATAAAACCATTCCCTGGTGGAGAAGTAAGCTAAGAGAGGCGGACATATTACCGTATGAACTATATGGCTGTTATTATTATTACACAGTGAGTGAAATATCAAGTGATTTAGGACGATACAATGGAATGGCATACCTTATCTTTTGTAAGACATAGTCACCATCCTCTCAAACGTGACTAACATGATAGCTTCTCTGCAAGCAGGCTAATAACCTACACCCACATCTAAAACAGCACTAACTAACGTACTGAAACAGTTATCACCACATGCATTGTCATTTAATCCTTTACATGATGCCCATTTTAGGTTGAATTGAAACCAAGTGATACAGTAGACGGAGCATTCTCGGCAGCCTGCAATACACAGAACATATCTTTAGCATGCGGCTGCTTGGCTGAGTGTATTATACTCGGCACGCATCGAGTCGAAAAAAGAAGGATATATAGGCATTGCTGGGAAACTACTGACAAAGCCTAAAGAGGTGTGTATGCTAAAAACAATGTCTGATTATTAAGGCAATGCCGACAAAACGGCTGTAAACAAACAAATATGCACGCGTGATTACTTCCTCTTTGACGTGCGTCAGGTCGACACGTGACCTATGACGTCACCATAAAACGACGTTGTGTGTAGGCGGCTCTCTCCATCAGTCAACTTTACTTTTTCATTAACATTTCGCTTTGTCAGTGTAATTTTGCATTTTATACTTTGTGAAGTGTATGTATATATAAAAAAGAGCATTTAGGCTAAATAAAATATATATAAGATAAACATTTATAAGAAAAATAACGTGGTGTGTAGGGCAGGGCACTCTATTTTTTCCAAAGTATTTATTTCTCTTTCTCTCTCATTGTCTCACTGCCTGTTTCTTAGTGGGATGCTTCTACAGTACTACTTGAAGTGTAACTGGACCCTAAAATGTGTTTTTTGAACCGTAAACTAAGTAATATGATTGATCTGTGACGAGACACATCAGGGCTTGCATTAATATTGACAAAAATCCTGTTGTTTCAAGAATATGTGCAGAAAACTGATCTACACATCATATCTATTTAAAATTACCCAATGACCTGGCTGGTTTTTATGGTCCATCAGTCCGCTCATATGTCATCAAATTAAAATGTTAACATTATAGGGGTCCCCCTCTCAGCCCCTGACAAAGCTATTATAAACTTTATTACTTTAACTTACAGTATTGTTGACATGCAAATGGTATTTCTGAAAGTTCTAGATATTAAACACTCTCAGATGGTATTTATCTTAGGCTAGAGGTATATATTACACTACATATGGAAATACAAATTACTATAAAATATGTATGTGCCTCTAAACACATTTTACACAACAAGGTAGACCATGGAAGCAGTTTCGCTATATCATGCAATGAAACAACATATCCCTTTTACTCATATGGACAAAGCATGGTGGAATTATTTTCATTACACTCCTCAGACAAATATGGAGGATGTACAGTAGCTCAAACTCTTACAGTCATTTATGAGTAAGATAAGTGATGAACATAGCTCTTTCACTGCTTGCATGTAGCATCTATTGTCATGCATTGACGTTGAATGAACTTGTACCGTGTTTGTGTGTGTGTCTGTATAGTGAATGTTTTGTGTGAGTACCAAGCAGCATTTGTACACACTCTTTGGTGTGTGTGTACATGCGTGTGTGGTGTATATATGTGTGTGTGTTATGTTGCAGGGTGTTACCAGGGAGAACAAAACGTCAGAGGACAGGCAAACAGGTGGAATGTGGCAGCGAGGACGTTGCAGGCTGTGGGATTTTGTGCTTCATTTCACCCATCATTGCTTGCAGAGCGCCAGGAATCTCCCTAATGGCCAGTGCCAGAGGCCCAGGGTGCCAAGGGGGTAAAGATCGTCAAGGGCACACTCACAGCCCTCTGAAGTGCATCTCAAGGTTGGCTAGAGCAGCAGACGCTCATCGAGGAGGAAAGGCAGCCTCATTAAGACCATGCTCAAATGCTGCCATTAGAAGCCTGTTCCTTCTCATTGGCGTTGCCAGCGTTCCAAACGGCTGCCATCGCAATTCACGCACAAAAATCATCTGACCATTCTCGCACACAAAATAAGAATACAAGTTCCTCAGCGGCACTTTCGTACACCCCAAAAAACCCCTAATTGCTATCTTGTGGAAAATCATGGTATTGAAGTATAGATCTGTTCACTTACTGTAGCCATGTCAGGACCCATCTTGTTAGCCTTGCTGTGGTGATGATAATGAGGCACGATGTCCCGGGATCAGCGGCCGACAGGTCTGCCCAGTGGTCCAAATGCAGGGTGACAGTGCTGCCAATGGAAGGCAGGATGGAACGTGCAGTAGTTATGCCTTGTGACTATGCAACAATGTGATGGAGCGTCCATGGCGGGCTACTGTATATGCTGTGTATAATATAAAAGGAAAGGTCAGAACATCTCATTTAGCTGTTTTCTTCAATGCTGTGTATTCTAACATATACTGAATATAGTATTCAGGTCTGTTATTTATAAAGGATGTAAATATGTACATATAAAATGTTCATTATATGTAATTATGCTATTAGTAGAACACATGAATGATCCAGTTCTATGACAGGCAGTCAAGGTCAGTCAAATGTGCTCAGTAATTAAATAGGTGGTTGCTGGGTGGATTGGATCTAGTGTATTACAGGCTTGTGTAGGACAACAAAAAAAATAAAAGAAATATCTGGAAAAGCAATTTTCTTAAGTTTTTGTGTTCCCTTGATGTTCTATTTTTGACTGGGACAGAAGTATATCTAAGATTCATTGTTCTTCTTCTTTATATAACTCTTTATTCTGTATGTCATTTGTTTTCAATCTTAAATCACAGGGTTTCTGATCAGATGTTTCTCTGTGCCACAGTCCCAAATTCCTTCCTTGAACACTAAACCTTTTTCATCTTAATCTGAAAGTCCTTTTACAGCGCCTTGGCATTGATGGGGCGCGTGTGGAAGGTGCTGAATCCCAAACTCTATGGAGATGAGCAATGGGGACTTCAGGTGGAAAATCAAACAATGTTTCAAGCTTTTCCATAGTCCTTCATCAGCACCCACCGAAGTTCAAGGCTCTTCCCAGGTTCCCCCAGACAGCTTGCATGTAAGAACTACTAATTTACTAACCTCTGTCAGTCACATGTACAGTGAGACACCCAATACACACACGCACACACAAATGCACACACACACACACACACACACACACACACACACACAAAGCAAGATTTCCCACATTGTTAATTTCTCAGCTGAGTGTGTTCAAATTACCTTCGATTCGTTTTCTGACAGACCATTTCCTTCTGTTTGCCAGATTGGAAAAAATATTTGTGCTAGCGTAGACAGAGAATAAATGTATTTATAACAAACCTAACGAAGGGTGCGCAAGAGCAAGTTGTGGTTAGCTTTAACAAACAGATTTCTACGGACTAAATCACCATCAGTACCTGGTTTCCTCTTTCTCTTGTATCAGTGTCTTGTGATTTAATGTTTACTAAGTTAGAAATTAATATTACTTGTGAGCTGACTTATTTTCACTTACAGTATGGTGCATACAAATATAAATATATCGCACTTATTTATTTATTTACTGCAGAAATCATTTCAAACCGTGTGGCTCCAGTATTGTTACACTGTAAATCTCCCGAGCTGCATTAAATGGGCTTGACTCTTGACTCTGCCAGATACAGTTGGAGGACCACTTGAGAAACAGCCTCAAATATACCGGATTCATCCAGTTGAGTGGTGCTGTGCATTGCGAGTCCTAGGCAAGGCCTTGTCTTGTAGAAGAATGACATCAATACAGTCATTGCCATTGAAGTTAAACCATCAACTCTCTAATTAGGCCTGAAAGCTAACAGTAATTTCATCCTTGTCATAGCTCTATGGCCTGAATGAGGGAAGTCCCATCACAGAGGAGGGTGATGGAGAATGGGTTGCATTAATGAGCGGAAGCACAGCAGGTAGGAAAGAAGAAACTACCACTTAAGGAGGCAAGATGGCTGCTAATATCCATTACCTACAGAATAAAACTGATGATGGGACACGTTATAATAATGCATAAGTGCACTGTAAGCATCTCAACACAAAGTACTGTATATTTGTTCTCAGAAAAGATAAGTGTATATGTTATTTCTTTTAGGCAGTTTCAAACTTGATTAGGCTGCCAAAATCTCCAAAGTTTGTGTTATAACTTATACTTTCATATTAGATAATCTGTTTAAACCAAGTCAATGCACTTTCAATTACTATAACATTCTAGATTGCCTTGAAGCCTCCTGTACTGTATGTCTTACTGGTTTACTAGTCTTATCCAGAGTATACATGCGTTATATGCTTTTTTGTAGATTTAATTGATATATTAAAGATGGCTTAGGTAGGATTTGAGAGTTGCAAAGAGCTATATTTAAAAAAAAAGAATTAACAAGGGTTTGAAAGTAAGATTTTGATGAAAATTGCCCAAATGTTTTAGCATAATTTATGTCTATAGACTATGTCTGCAGCTATTGCAGCTTTTTGTTGTTTAAAATAAATATTCTCTCTCTCTCTCTCTCTATATATATATATATATATATATATATATAATAATTGTGCACTCATTTATGTTCAGTTTAGTTTTTTGCATGTCTGTCTGTGTATGTGTGTGTGCGTGCATGTGTGTGCATCTGTGTGTGTGTGCGTGTGCATGCGTGCGTGTGCGTGTGTGTGTGTGTGTGTGCGTGTGCATGTGTGCGCGTGTGTGCATGCGTGCGTGTGCATGTGTGTGCATGCGTGCGTGTGCATGTGTGTGTGTGCCCATGTGTGCTTCTCCCGGCTGGTGGTGGAGGACTCCTTTCTTCTCTACGTGTGGCCAGAGAAGGGCCAGGTGGAATGCTGATCCTGTATGATAAGGGTCTGCACATCAAGATGGGCTCCAGGAGTCACCGCCGAGGGCCTCGCCAGGCACAGCTCTGTTCTCCACACTTTGTACCTGCCTCTTTGATGGCGTTACCGCCATCGCCTTATAGTGACTGCACTCCTCGTTACAGATTATCTCATATACCTGCATTTCATGGTGCAAATGCCACATATCCAAAGGTGTGTGTGTGTGTGTGTGTGTGTGTGCGCACGGTATGTGCTTTTGGTATGTTAACATTAGGATGATTTTGAATTTCATGCTTGCTGTCATCATAAGCAAAAAATAAGGAACAATGTTAACAAGCAGGCATTTCTTCTGTTTGTTCTGGGCACTGACAGGCAAATGCCCCACTTGCGGCTACAGCCATGCGTGTGAGAGTGCTGGAAAGGACAGCATTTCCATGACCACATTATGAGATAGTACAGCAAGTGAATGAAGTACTGAACACGTCACCATTTTGAAATGGTCATTTTACTGATGGAATTGATGGTAAAATCAATGCCATTCAATTATTGTTTCAATACTTATTTTACCGACTGTATACTGTAGATGTGAGTCTATACTGTACTATATAAATACAACTGACTTTATTATTACAATGCTTATAAAAGATTTTGTAAAAGCAATTAAGTATATCAACAATCTTTAATGTAGGTTAATTATACTGTAGAAGTACTGTATAGTGTTTTTTTTTTTTTTTTTTTTTTTATTTAACCAGGCAATCTCACTAAGATTAAAATCTCTTTTTTAGGAGAGACCTGGCCAAGAAGTAGCTTCAAGTATATCTGCTGCAAGTTAGTAAATAGTTATTCAGTATATCTGTTATATATTATATGCTTTTTCCATTTCAACTAACATATATGTATTCAATGGTATTCATAGAATTGTTGCATATCTGACATGATCCTGCTCTTATAAATAAAGCACTTTATTATTTAGGCTATTAGCAAATTTGACGATGACAATGAATGATCTATTAGTAATGTACTCTCATCTCCGATGATGAGAATATGCTGTCAAGATGCTGTAATTAAAATCAAATGTTGTTTGCTTACCATAGTATATTGCCTATTCAGCTAAATCATTCAGGGTTGAAGCGTCTGCTATATTGTAAAAAATGTAAATCTAGTCTGCTAATCTCTGTAAATGTAAATAACGTAAAGTAAGTCGTTCAGTAGAAGCATCTGATAATCTCTGTAAATGTAAATAACGTAAATGTAAATTGTTTTGGGTAGAAGCGTCTGCTAAACATTACTGTATGTAAATGACCGTGTTCAGTAAATCAAGAGAACACTCCACTAGTCGTCTCACCAGACTACGGCCCTGTGCACCGACAGAGCCGAGGCCGTCCCTTCTGGTCCCGTCATCTTAACCCGGCCCCTCCACAGGCGCCTGTCGCGCCGGGGCCTCAGAGTGACGGGGGCCATCACAACACATCACGGCACCGGCCCACGACGACTGGACACCCAGCCTGTGCCCGTGCAACTGTGTGCCCCGGAGCGGAGAGAGGAGAGGGAGAGCAGGGATACTTAGATCATGAGCTCCGTGCCAGGGATGGCTCTCTTACGGGGCGGGAGGGGGGGGGGCGCTTTGTGCTCATGTGGGCTCCCGCTGGGTTCTTTGTAGGGTGGAGAACGGAGAGATGCTCGGATGGGAAGGGGAGGAAGGGAAGCTCAGGGGGGTTTTGTCACGAGGGGGAAGGATCACGGTATACATCACTGTAAAACATGATTTGGGTTCAACCTTTAGCCAAGTTAAGGCGCCTTGTTACTGTAGTGTAAAATGCTTATAGGCTGGGTTATTTGAGTTAATTGGACCGCCACTCAGATCAATACCAAGTGGAGCGGGAATAGCGGGTATTTGCATTTTGTGTTGCATTTGTTCCTGAAGCAGCAGTAGAGCGAGACAACGAGCAGCACAACACTTATCACACGAGGGCTTGTGCTGCTATAGAGACCAATGACCTTGGGTCAGCCAAATTAAAACGCAAGGCAAAAATAGGAAGAGACTGGACCCACCAAGGGATCAGTGCAACCCATCTGGGCAGTGAGGGTGCAACGGGTGACACTATAACCGGTCACCTATCAAACTATTAAATATGCATTTATAAGACAGAACAAATAACATTTATATTCAGATGAATATAATTCATTTCTATTTCTATTCATGTTTCATTCATTATGTTTCATTTTCCATCTCCCTGGTGTTTCTATCCAAACTGTTCTGTCAAAAACCCTCTCGTCGCCATGGCAACCCAGGCCTCCGTTTTTGACTGACAACTTGATGGATTATTTTATGACAGCATTCGTGGAGAAAAGCTTGGTGAGGGCCGATACCGGGAAGTGGCGAGGGATGTGAACACACGCGCGTGCACGCACACACACACACACACACACATACGCACTCGCACACACCCACACCCTGAGGTTCTTCGACACATGCATCAGCTGGGTAGTGAAAGTGTATTTCAGCTGGTGGATAATGTGTGTGTGTGAGAGAGAGAGAGAGAGAGAGAGAGAGAGAGAGCTTTGGAGGCAGTATCTCCCAAACACTGCAGGAAGGTGTGCGTAGAGCCGCAGGAGAAGGCCCGCTCCATTTGCCTTCTCTACGGACCGAATATTATCAATTTACGTTGATAAATTTACGTTATCAACGTACATTTCATCCTCCATACCTGAGAGACACTGTTCTGTGAGCATAGTAACATGCTAGTTTAGCGTGAACAGCAAGGTAGATTAAAATAGATTAACGGCATCGGATGGGATCACTGCGAAACGTTTGAGAACAGACACAAGGATGGAGTTCTTAGTGAACACGAACATGGACGCTGAACTAAGGGTAATCGTTTAGATCTAACGATCACAATCACCAATGGAATTTTTAAATTTTCAGCGGTCACATGGTTCACGGTGGCCCAGTGGGTAGCACTGCGACCTCACAGCAAGAATGTCCCGGGTTTGAACCCTGGTCATCCCTGCCTGTCTGTGTGGAGTTTGCATGTTCTCCCCGTGTGTGTGTGGGTTTCCTCCGGGTGCTCCGGTTTTCCCAACTATCATGGTAGGTTCACCCTCCAGCCAGTGCCGTCTGACCAGTGACACTATTAGCTTACTCCTATTGTCTATTTTACTGTTAAATCAGCTGCTCTAGTGTTAGCGTTTCACTTAATTTAGATTGGAAGTCAGTAATACCGAATCGGAAATATCGACTTCTGACCTGCAATAAATCGCAGCATCATTATGTCAACAGGAGCTGGCCAGCTATCCCTGCCATGCCCCTTGGCCTTTCGACTGCTGTGAACAAAACAACATAAACCTGTGTTGTACATATTCTGTAGCTCTGTAATAAGGTCAACACCCACAACAAGAGATGTATATGAGTTTTATACCATAGATCTTTTTAAAGGGGAAACAACGCTAAAGTTTCAGAACATGGTTCTACTTGATGAGCGTCAGATCATAAACACTCACTGAATATCTGCAGAATTTCTAGCTTCTCCATCAATTCGTCTTTACGTTTCAAACGTCATTAATTAAAGCAGTCATTTAATGCTCCTTTTCACTTGTCACAGTTCCTTGACCGCTCAATACAATGTAGTTGATAAGCTTATTTGAAAATACCATAATTATGTGGAATAGCACATCATACCACTACCCCCAGGTAACGGTCCATCTTCAGCGACAAAGTGTCAAATTAACAAGCCACTGCCCACCCCACCCTGACTTCCACATAGCTGTGTTGACTTGAGGCTACGACTGCTTTACTGCTGACTGCTAGTACTCAACCGCGGTTTGAACGGGAGGCAGAATGTAGTTGTCGTTGTTCATGTCCACCACATAAACACAGCGGCAGCTTAGTCACGCAGCCCTGTGAAGGAACAGGGGTTTTATGTTTTGATACCCTGCTAAAAAATATAGCATAAACCAGCATGAATTCCATGCTGGTCCAGGCTTGTTCATACTGGTTAGTGCTGGTGTAGTGCTGGTCCAGGCTGGTTCATACTGGTTAGTGCTGGGGTAGTGCTGGTCCAGGCTGGTTCATACTGGTTAGTGCTGGGGTTGTGCTGGTCTAGCTGGTATTCCAGCACACCAGAAAACAGCATGGGATGCTGGGGTACCAGCAAACCAGCATTCCATGCTGGTTCCAGCATGGAAACATACCTTATGCTGGTGACCAGCAATGCTGGATTTTTTAGCAGGGAACCAGCTATGTATCTACTAAGCACATTATTTCATGAATAATGGTTAATAAATTATACCGTAGCACAACATCGCAGTCATCCTTGCCCGCTAAGCAGTCATGTACTCATAAGCACGTATTAATTAATGAACGAAGGGTTACATAGAACGAAACCGCAGTCGTCCTTGCCACTACAGGGCTGTGATTGGTAGGTGGCTATAGCTGCCTCTTTTCCTTTTATGGCGAGCCCGCCCATGTTTGTCCACACGGGCCTCACCCTTTGGAGGTCCCAAGGTAGCTGGCATGCCAGGTAACTGCTGGGGTGTGGCCGATGCATGTCATGTCACAACACACGTCAATGAGCAGACACACAGCCAACATTTGGCACATGACATGTACAGAGGTTCTCTGACTTTGAAACCAAATCAGACATTCTTTGTGTTCAATTGTGTTTTTCTATGCTGTACACTAAATAATAGGACCTAACTGTGATGAGAAGCGTCGATGCAGGTGTGGATGTTGACAGAATTCACAATATCTGCAATTTATGGGTTGAAAATGGCTCTACACGACCTATCCATTTAATATTGCTGGCTTACTTTTGGAACACTCTTGCTTCATCAAATTCAAATGTTCTTGTCAATTCAAACATCTTTGCTACACATGTTACAATGTTATATGTTACAATATGCATTTCCTCCTTATAGGATGTTTCTGTATGGCAAACAATCTTCGTTCATTTGTCAATGGACAGTGTTACATTTGCTACTCCATCACTGACTGGTTTTCTGTGTTGCCGTTAGTTACCGGGCGACTACGCCTGAGTGTAGTCAGGCCAATGTGAATGCTCCATTAGGGAGCATCTGGGGCCCACTTTAAGGTCTGATACTCATCTACCTTCATCGCACTCACACTGAGAAGTGGAGGCTAATCTCTCAAGGCCCCCAACCCCCCTATCGCCCCTTCTTCCAATTTCCTATTCCCCTCCCCCCCCCTCTCTCCCCCTCCCTCCCACCCTCCCTTGCCCTCTTGAGGCCTGCATTAAACATAAAGACTGTGCATGGATGAGCGAGTCAACAAATTACCACAGCCAATAAATGGTGGAAACGATCTGCCCTTCTATGTGGTTTCAGTCTCCACTCTCTCTCTCTCTCTCTCTCGCTCGCTCTCTCTTCCCCCTCTTTTTTCCCTTACCGTACTGTCCTCTATTATGTTATTGTCCTATAGGTGTTTAAATAAACATGATGGCAGTCACTCACAATGAGCCTCCTTATTGCATTTAGTTATAGTGTCTCTGGTCTCACTTGGCTGACTGTATCCGTCGGCTCTGGGGACCCCGGACTGCCACGCACGGAACTGCTGTTGTTCTAACCTTTTGCGAGGGTCTCCTAAGGAGCATGGTGATATTTGCACTCAATAAAATTATGCCTACCAGGAGAATATGCCGCTGACATTTGCCATTTGTCAAGGCGCGGTGGCGTTTTATGAGTCATTAGTGCTCAAACGAGAGTCGAGAGTCTCTTCTTACCGTAACCTCCGTGATGCACGGTGTAGGTGCAGCCCTCATTTAACTGCTGGGTTACATGAAATGGACGCTATCTTTTGACCCTTGTATCTGCACATACTGTGTCCCCCATCTTGTTCACACTATGAAGTCTGTGGTTCATTCCTCTGTGCTGAAGAAACCCCCGCGTGCCAATTACAGACCAAAATAGTTCTTGAGCCGAACATCCTTGACACCTTATCTTCCAAGGCCGTCTTTTGCTTGAAATCGTCTAGCACCAGAGCTGCGGAGGATGAAGATGAGCGTTCTGTCCAGAGACTTGAGCCTGTCACACGCCAACAAGCATGGCCACTTGCGCTTCCTCACTCTGTCACACTTTATTTATCCTCTTTTTCATCTCATAATGCATACGTGCTCACTTGCAGACTGAACGCAGGCCTATACTCACATACATGCAGGTGCGTATGTGCGTGTGTGTGGGTGTTCATGTGTGTGCGGGTGTGCATATATGTCTGTCTGTGTGCGTGTTCGAGCATGTGCGTGTGTGCGCGCGTGTGTGCATGTGTGTGTATGTGTGTGAGCGTGCGTCTGTGTGATGTGTGGACATGTTCCCTGTCAAGTCACATTGCTAATAATGAGCTGTGTGAGGTTCCTCGCTCAGCTAGCACAATACTACAGTATTAGCTATCCTCAAGGTCTGGGCGCTGCCGAGCTGGAATTGCAGCTGCTCAGGTTTGAAGCAAATGCAGAAGTGCTAGCGATTCAGTGAATCGAGTCCAAAACAGAAAATATTTGGCTGCAATACTAACCTATTATTGAAAAGTATTAAGCATAACAATATATTTAATAACAATTCATGAAAAATGCCTTTACACTTGTTTAGCAATCGTTAATGCCAAATAACTAGATATTATCCAACTAAATTGTAACTTTTGTTTTGCTTTATTTTACTTGCTTGTGAGCACAAGATATAGTTGTGCATGTTCGCAAAACAATAAAATTAAAAATTTTTTGTGTTTCGTTTATTTCATCTCTCTTCAAAAGGAATAAACACAACAAAGGGAAATGAATGCAACAACAAAATCCAAGTTGTCAGTTTAGTTATCTGAAACTATTGGCAGTGTCCTTCCACTTAAGAGCAGCCTTTCCCCCCCCTCCCCTCTCTCTCTCGCTCTCTCTCTCACACTTTCTCTCTCTCTCTCCACCACCACACCACTTTTATACAGCTCCTGGTTTGGGGGCTTACATTGTAATGACTAGGTGCACTCATCGGGATGGGTGGCGGCCAGTGACAGATACATACATTAAAATCTGCCGCCATTTTCAAGGGGGTGAGACATGGCGGAGGGGGGGTGATGGGATGTGTGAGGGTGGTGGAGAGGAAAGGCAAGGAAGGA